>KV749706.1:27640-46935 GCA_001692915.1 Glonium stellatum
CTCCGGACACTCACGAACGCGATGACCCTCTTGACCACAATTATGGCAAGCTCCGCTACTTCTACCGCCGCCTTGACGGGGATTGGGGCACTCCCGTGACATGTGACCCTCTTGGCCGCAATTGTAGCATGCTCCACCGCCACCACCACCTCGACCACCGCCCTGACGCGGTTCAGGGCACTCTCTGGACATATGACCTTCCTGGCCGCAGTTGAAGCATGGCCCACCACCACCGCCGCCGCCACCTCCTCCGCGTTGGCCCTGCTCAGGACACTCACGGGCACGGTGACCCTCTTGGCCGCAGTTATGGCAGGCACCACTGCTCTTCCTCGGCTCGGGGCATTCACGAGCACGATGGCCCTCTTGGCCGCAATTATGGCAGCCGCTGCCGGTCGTAGCACGCGTGTTGGTGATGTCGGCGCCGAACGTGCCTGCATCGGTGGTGGCAGCAAACTCTTCGGTAGTGAGTCCGGCTGCGGCGGCGGCGGCGGCGGCCTCGCGCTCCTTGAAGGCCTGCTCGGCTTCGCGGTGCTTTTTGCCGGCTTTGTGCGAGACCCAGTCTTTAGTCTTGACGGTCCGCGAGCAGGTCTCACATTCGGTCCAGGTGGGTCCGATCACTTTGTGGGTGGGGTACGGGTTCGGATCGAGGGTGATGTTGTAACGCACCATTGTGGATATGCGTGAGTTGTCTGTGCGATGTTGGATGAGTTGGTGTGGGAGAGGTGCTTCTCAGAAAGACTAAAGTTGCTCAGCTATTAGATGAGTGGTGTAAGAAAGATAAAGTGCAGGGTGGTGAATGAGTTAGAGAAGTGAGGTAGCAACGCTTCCGTTGTCTATTTTCAGACTTCGTAAAGACACCTTTGTCTTTGCTTATGATAACAACGCACCTTATCAAGGCAGAAGACTGCAGCCGCTTAGTGGAGTCGCGTGGGCTTGTGAGACTGACTCACGCGAACCTATGAGACAGACAGTGGCGTACAGGCAGAGAATGAACTCTGCTCTGCGTAGAATTGCCCTATGCTTGCACCGGCAACTGGTTGAGACGGCTGTCAGAAAGAACTGACTGAAGAAGTAGGAGACGTGAGGTTAGGTGTGTGAAGGAGGAGTGAGGTTGGAAAAGGACGAAATACGTTCGCGGACTGTCGTTAAATGAGTGAACGCAGCCACCCGAGTCACTGCAAACGCCGACCCAGAACTAAAATTGGAAATGATGAGCAAGGATACACATAGATGTAGGTGCCATTTCAAGGCGCGGGAATCGGAGTTGAAAGTGTAGGAGCTGTAGAACTCACAAGTGAAGAAACGGCCGGGTTTCTACAAATATTGCAAAGAACTAAATAAAATACTTCAGGCTGTTAGACCACCATGTCGCAATGATGCTACCGGAACCTCTAATATCTAATATTACTCTCTAATGCTTTGAGATAGTTCAGTACCTCTCACTTCACTGCTCGTGCCTACTATCTTAATCCTGTCTACCCCAGTAGGGAAAAAAGACCAATGAACTCAGAACTCTGTAGACGCACGACTAACTGTCTCATTAATATTGGCCGTCTGCCTACCATCCTTCCTCAGAGGATACACCTCACCAGCCAACTTCCTTACACGCTCGTCATCTATCTCCAGCAGCTGCACAAGAATCCTTCTGACCAGCTGTAGCGGGAGCCCTTCCGCATTCCTACAATACACATCATACCTGCAGGGATAAAAGCTGTCTTGAAGAAAATGTCACCACCTACTCTACTGCACCCTCTCCATCTGTCTCCTCCCCTTCCCCCGAACCGCTCCTCCTCCAATCCCAACCGCTCCCATCACCATCCGCGATATCAACGCCTTTGAGGCTCTTATGTTTGTTCTTATCTGACTCTTAGTATTCAACTATATAGTTCCTCCATTTTTAGGAGGCCTTAGCGCGGCTTCTCGCTGCCAGGCGGCAAGATTGTGTATGTGATCGTGAAATTGCGTTTGCTTCTTTAGGTAGGAAAGGTGGGGTGGACTATGTGTTGTGTGCTGCGGCACAGCCATTGCGGTGTTGGAAGGACGAAGGATGGGGTCGGTCGAGGCGGACGAAACATGATGGAGTGGGTGTATTTCGCCTCATATTCCACGAGAAAAGGAAGTATTATTGCGTGGTAATATCGAGGGCCTGTGATCAATGCTGGATGAATTAGCACTTTGAACAGTGAATTTTGAAGCAAACAGGCGTGTTTCGTTGATGTCTGCGGCCATTGCTACTGTATAGTGATTTCATTTGACGTGCCAAAAGCAGAGTGCATACCCAGTAGGTATACAAAGTCAAGTTGCGCACTTCTATAGAACTGGTTCAGCAACATCTAGAACCGTGTCTTGAGCAGCCGAAAGCGGTGTGTAACGTCATCGCGATGCAACGAAGCGCGGTTATGTCGGGAGTGTAATAACGTAGTATGTAAGTGAGATTGTGGAACTGATTGAAGATAGCGTAAAACGTTAACTACTAGCCTTAGGGCGAAGGTTAGCTTTCAAAATGCTAACCCCGAGAGAGATCTGATGTTTCATTTACAATCCGTTTCATGAGATGGGGGCCAATATAGTCTATTTTCTTCATAGCTGGCAGCTTGATAATGTCCATATCGACAGCGATACTCTTTAATGGCTATATTGGATAGATAGAGCAAGTGGTTGCCTTACGGGAGCAGGATCAACTATATTAGCTCAAAACTAGTGCTATAATAGCTTCCTTTGGTCAAAACAGCTAATCTTCCGCTTTTTAGACAGGCGAGATTAACTCTTTACGACAGATACTACTAAGGGAGCTCTAGCGTCCCTGTTTTCCACAAATCTGCCTTGAGCTGGGGTAAGTTGCATGCCCATATTCTCTCTTTACATCGCTCTCCTCTCCCTCTCCCTCTCTAATCTACCTCGGCCTTCGCTTGTGCCCCTGCCTTTCCCTTATCCCTTAACTCCCCCTTCCCTACTTCCACCTGGGTATCTATCGCTAGTATAGTAACAAATAAAGTCGCAACGCGGATGTGGAGATAGGAGTGGGTAGGGGTGAAGACGCGAGAGCAAGATGATGACGAAGGAGCGACGAAGGCGTCGGAAGTGTCGGAGGTAGTAAAAGAAAAGCCTGGAAATAAAGCGTTAGATGGCTAGTAGATTGTTTTAAAGCTTCTAGATATTTCATATTTGCGTATGGTAGTGCCTAATAGCTCTAAATCTGTCTAAACGGCGTCCAAAGAGTGCTCTAAAGGCTTAAAAAGCAAGCTAACTAATAGTTGAAAACCAAAAATCGATCTAGCATATAAAATAGGCCCCAAAATCTTGGAATAAATGGTCAATTGGCACTTGAAATCAGCTCTTATAGCACCCCTATCCCCCTAGGGTCGATTCTGGGTTCGTAGACGTCATTATGCATGAAGCATTTCAAGAGTTGAAACGAAGAACGCTCGTATCTTTATCTCGGCCTCGGCATTCTTAACTAACCGTGAAACAATTTATATGAATGTAAATGAGCACTGCTTATGATTTGGCTATCGTAATCCATTAAACTTGGCATTTGAGATGGATATAGTAGGCCTAGCGCTAAGGATACAATCTACGCTTGAAGGAGCTGATTTTGATACTCTCTTCTTGTTCCTTCAGCAAATAGAAGCCAAGTCCCTGGAACACAATTGTATCAAGACTAAGGGGCTCTACTCGTATGCGAAGCCAATCAACCTCAGCCGTGACACAAAGATTCACATTCTTCCAGATTTAACCACAAGCATGTGAACAAGCCTTTCCCCTACTATGTTCGATTGCCCTATCCATCCAACCTTCAATTCTATCAATTTCTGTCGCTAGGCACTGGTTGAATGTTCGCGTCGAGCCATAGTTTTAACAATCTAACAACTCTGTGGATATGTGGTGTGAGCACTGCCAAGGACAAATGCCCGTACTAGATACAGTCATTTTCATTGTTGGAAAGAAAGAGGCTTCGAGGGTGGAACTTTTCGAGAAAGGATTGTGTCTTCGACTGTGGGATAGCAAATTGTGCTGCTATGTAGATTCATCGATTACAATATCGCCACGGCTGGAGAAGAGGCTTCAAAAGCGAGACTATCGAATGAGGGCTGTATAGTTGGTAGCGATGACTATGGCTGGCGAAGGAGCTTAGACAGTAGGACTGTCAAATATAAACTGCATCGCTGGCTTCAGTAGCTACTATTGAAGGAGGAATAGGGGGAAGAACAGAGTTCAACAATGGGACCGTTAAGTCGTAGTTGTATTTTTTGTTTCTTATCAACAAGGCTCTAAATAATCATACTCTTAATATGAGACTTTGCGGGAAGGTCGGCTCTGGTATCGTGAATGATACTGTCGTGCAGATTGGTGTCGACTGGGGCTGTCACCATAGTGGAATAGGCGACAAAGCTCGGTGATCTCAAGACTTGGAACATCTCCACATTGCCTCTGCAAACATGGCAAGTTCCATAGTCTGTTTTTGGACTAGCAAGGCCTATGCTCTTCTTTCAATTTTCAAAATGCCTTCAGGGGAATTAGCCGCCCATCGGTCTTAACTACCGCCAAAGAGTTGTCCTCGTCTCCATCTCCAAGTTGTGCCGTTTTCAACATCGGAAGTATGTCATACTTCCAAAGAGAGTACGCAGTCTAGGAGTTAGTGACTGAAAGACACTCTCGCTCCCCGTTTACTGTGATGTGTAATGGGTGCTACGACAATATATCCCCAAGTAGGTCAGTTTAGCTGTTACAGTTAGGTCAATTCTTCGGGTCAATGCTAATCATTGAAAAAAGACAGAAAACTAACATTTAGACGTGCCGCTCTCCTCGGTGCTCAAACCTCTATTCCCGGTTATAACTCCATTCTAAGTACAAGACCGCATCCAACCTGGTTTTACAAGATCCTGAACACCATTAAACACGCTATTACCACCTGTTAGAAGCACATATCTTACTAGTGGCATGTTTGTCATACTCTTTTCAAAAAGGGCTAACCTCCGAAATACATAACAATCAAACTCCTGTCCCTCTGATCTCACAGCCTCTTCCACCATCCTACTCCTCCTAACCCCACATACTTCTATACTCGCCTTGATGTTGCTGCCCCACCGGCTTCAGCACTAATTCCTCGCTTTCATCCCCTCCCGCAATCCTCTGGGCGCGAAACGACCAGTTTCCCCTGTCCCAATTCCCCGCGAAGCAGGGTCCCGGATGCAGCGCTGTTAAGCTGGTGCAGGCAATAACCAGCATAGCACCTTCAAGGACCATAAAAGCAATCTGGTTATTAGCGAGGGCCCCATTAAAGCCTCCAGAGAGCTCAGCTACACGAAAGATAGAGCGAATGAAGATAGTAATGGTGGCAGCCGCCATGGCTATAACGTATCAATACTACGTCTAAAGAAAAAGAACCCAGCACGCGAATCGACGGGGAGACAACAAGAGACTTCGTCTTACCGAAAAGAAAGGCTCTCCACCTCATCCCCGCCCTTAACGCAACCAGCTCCTTATCCCCGCTCTCAACCCTCACCGGCGATGTCCTCACCCTATTCCAGAAGTCCGTACATAGCGCGATGAACACCGCCAAGCTCGCCACCTGCATGCTCAAGCCCGCGATCATGATGTTGATGCCCGTATCCATCGTCGCCTTATCGCCCGTCGGCGCCGTCGCCGTAATAGCACCTCCGGCCGCCTGCAGCACCAGTGACACAAAGTCACAGGACATAAAGAGGATGGAATATGCGCGCGGCTTCAGACGCGAGGTTGCGGAGCCGTAGACGACGACGATACGACCGAGGCAGAGGTATATGGAGGCGGAGAGGAACGCGGGGGCGATAGTTAGGCAGACGAGGTATCTGAGCCATTAGTTACGCCATGTTCGTGAAAGAAGCCGCGCTCAGTGTGATGGTGGGGCTGGATGGAATGGCCTACGTACTCGAGAAATGGATTGAATGGGAATGGGTTGTAGTGCAACTGCACACGCCCGACATATCCCATAACCTCCAGGACCAGCCCACATACCATGCCAACTAGGAAACCCCATGTGCGATAGCGGATGCCGAGGAAGAGCTGAATGAATAGTAGGACGGCAAAGACTGAAAGGTAAAAGACGTTACCTGCGAGCGAGGGGACGTAGGTGAAATTTGCTTCGGAAATGGGACATGTGGAGAGAGTGCAGAGGTCAGGGTCGAATGTGGTGGAGTTCCCCGTCATGGCTAGGGTTTCGGAAGCAATAAGGAATCTTCGAGGTCAGAAAGGAGTGACAGAATGAGATATCGGAAATTGTCTTGTATGAAGTAGAGAAAGAATGCTATATTTTGAAATATAAGTGAGTAGGGAATCCATCTTAACCTGGGAAATGTGCCTTATAAATCTTTATCCCTATCTCCATAAGCACTAACAAAAAAATATATTTAGTAAAGTATCAATTCCTAGTCAACAGGTTAATCCTAGTATGGATCTTTCGTGTTTTGCGTTGTTGCTTAGCTCTGGCATTTCCTTATCCGTGTCCGTGTCCGTATCCGATTTGCGAACAAGCTAGCAAGCATTGCAGCTATGTGCGCGACCAACTTCCACCTACCCTTCAACAAAATCCAAATTCGTTAGGTGCATCCAATTTAGCTCGAGTGACACCAAGTGTCTTGCCCAAGGAAATTGTTCTAGTTGTTTAGGAAGACTAAACTCAGCCACTCGACATACATACGCTCCAAAGCTTCCTCCCCCAACGCTGCGAAGGTCGGTCGCAAACAGTGTGGCAGTTTGGAGTGTTTACAACTAAGTATGAACGTTCGCAATGATCGCTATATACAGTTAGTGGCAATTGGGCGAAATTGAATGATGAATTTTACGGAAGAAGGGGGTCGGGGGGTGGAAGCTGGTCGTGCACCGAACCGTATACACAACACCGCGCCGAAAAGAACAACAACCGTCCCCTAAACAGTTAGATGCTTAGGCCTACCTGAAACAATACTGCCTGCTTTCATTTGGTTTCTGCGCGCTTCGCTCTTAGCATTTTAGATACTACGCCGACCCGATGTCCGTGTCCGTAATCAGCCAAGGCGATTCTCGCAGCGAGCTACCGTCCGTATCCGAACGCATCCTTAGTAATTTATAAGCTCAGCCTCCTCCTATACCCAAAACAGGCAATAGCGATGCGTATACTGATGTACTTTTTCAAGGCTTTAGGAACGGAATTGCGGTCAAGAAGGCTGGGCGGAATTTTAGAAGAATTGTCGTAATGGCTTAAAAGCTCGGCGTATGTCGCGATTGATTTGAAATGTTAAGTTTAATTTCTTGATCTGCTTCTCTATCTCTTTTACTGCGGCTGTGGCTATCCCGATACGGCAAGGACTCATCCTTGGTTTCAGCGCTGAGTAGTAGTGCTGGTGAGCTGCTCTTCTTATCAATCCCTCCGAGAGCACAATGCGAACCTTCTCTTCTACTGCTTTCTTATTCCTCATCTTTAATATATTGAAAATCTCTCGGTTATCAACTTGCTATTTCTCTCCACCCCAGGATCCTTACATTCATCCAGTTTTTATCCTCAGAGGTAGCAATCCCGAAACCGAGATCCTCAGCAATGCACTCGGCATTTTAGGGTTCAAAGGTGCTTCTCTATCCGCCATCGCAAGCAACTGTAGTTACCCGATGAACAAGAGCTATGCAAACCAAAAAGGAGTCTTCATAGAAGTAGACCGGGACTTAGACGAAGATTTTGCAGCCATCGCTTCATCTTACTCAGAGGCAAAATTCCTTCTCCCCACCAAACCACCAACCTCCATGCAGCATACGCATCCGGACGATCTGAAGCTTCAGCAATATGTAAACTCCGTGCGAAGATTCTTCCAAGAGCGGGACGTAAATCAAGAAAAAATACTCTTGGAAATAGCTGTTGGTGAGCCTGAAATAGTCGTCGGCGAAAAATGGGAGCAGTTATGTATATTCCTTGGGCTAGGATATAGCACCTTAGAGAGGCTACGATTGTGGAGATTCCCTAGCGCGGGTGGAGGGAAAGAGAAGAGTGCTGGGTGGGGAAGCTAGGCATGTGGTTTTTGGTGCAGCGAATCTCGAACCAAGTGTCATCTTATGATCTCTCTAGTTCGGGGGGTTTCGAGTCAAAAAAAAGAGCGGTGCTTAGAGAGGGCCCATTGGATCCGGCATCCACCCCCCCATCATTTCGTCGAATGTAGCATCAGAGTAAAAGTTCGCAAATTGCAGGTCGAACATGGTGTCTGGTAGTACCGCATCATGAATTGTAGGGACACCAACGCCGAGCTCATGGCGGCCGTTCGCTGGCTGTGAGGCTTGTAAATATTGCTCATTGCCCTGACAATTGTCATGACTGATATTGGAACCCGCATGCTCGACAATAACGGGCTCCTTTGAGAAGTGGCCTTCGTACCAAGTTTGCACCTGCTTGACACGCCGTTCATAGTTATAGAACACGTTCTCTTTGTCCCTATGTGGTGTCACTAGAGTACCCACACGAAGGACTACCTGCTTCAGAATGCTTGAAATGTCTAGCGATTCGCGGAGCACCCTCGTCTCTCGGCTAACACTGTTGTCTGAAGCAGCTATAGATAATTTCGCTGCGACGGTAAGAGCAAAGCCAATTTGAATCAACTCTGAGTTATTAAACGAGCTTTCAGTACCTATCGGTAGTGATAAATAATATCCGAGTAGCGATTTAGCTGATATGAGACCTGCTGATAGAACTTCTAGACGCCATGACGACCAGGGTATTGGACGTGTCGTTCTAGACCTGCGGTGGATGTCGAAGAGGCAAATTTGGTAGAGATATAGCTCCACTGTATGAAAAAGCATACCGAGTAACTCTAAAAAATTTTAATGCGTTAGTAAAGTTGGTATACAGCGTTGGGATTTCTAGAATGCATACGGTTCTCGCTCATAGAAAAGGGCATTCGCTCCTTAAATACCTCCAGCTCAAACCTGAATGAGGTGATATAAAGCTCAATCGTAGGATCAGGGTCAATCAATTTAGCGCAGTGTTCAACTGAATGGTGGTTGATCTTTCCTAAAAGCTGTTGTAATTGTATGATATAGAGAAGGTATCTGTCAGTAGGGTATTCCGCTTTTTGCCGTAGAGACTCGCAGCAATCTTCAATATACGCCGAGTATTGAAACATTATTGCCTTTTCCAAAACTACAGACACGCTTTGAGGAATCAGCGGAATTCATTCATCACGCCACGCTTAGCTCGGGGAGGACTGACGAAGAAGAAAGGTAGTAGCATCCAGCAACAGCTCGATGGACATCACGACCCCATGAAGATTTGGTTAGACTGCCGTCTACGGTATCATTCGGATTAATTCCTGGACCGCTTTTCCATGATTTAGCTTGAGGTGGCCTGTCAAGCCTTAGATCAACTATGATGCTGACAGCAAGGCCAAGAAGTTGGGAATAACGGCGCGGTCTCGAATGATACTGGCACCTAGATTTTAGTCAGCATAGCTGACTTGCCAATACGCAGGATAGGTATTACCAGGCAAGGTGGACTAGCAGTCCCTGTAACAGTTCAAAAGAGATTTGCCCATCGAGGAACATCCGAGTGCTGATAGATTTTTTAACTTCGCTGTCTAAGGCTTTTTGGAGCAATACATCTTCGTATGATGCCGCAGCAAGGATAGCGAGAAATAGAAAAGGCTTATCTTTACGCAGCTCTTCTGCGGCTATGTGCTGGGCAACGACTACAAATGGAAAATGAGGCGTTAATGCTGTTTTGAAGTTTGATATAAGAGCTCTAGCTCTCTCCATAGTGAGAAGGCCAATATCGATAACGTCATTTCCCACAAAAGACCTGTCCGACGCGTTGGTATTGCTATCTGCATACATAGGTCCCGTTATTAAAGAACTGCGAGCGGTAGAATTTCCGGGCGCTGCCGATAATATAGCGGGAGGTTGATCAGTTCCATCTCGCTGCTCTGGAGAGCCCGATCTCGTCCCCGGAGTGCTACGAGCACCCAGAAGCTCGTTTACCTTGGCTTCTAGGGCTTCTATACGGCTGTCGGCTATTAGTAGAGTATGAGTGTGAGGTGCGTCATGCTCACTGATCCTTCTTCGTTCCATTGTTGCGTCGGCGCGCTTGCCGGAAAATGCATTCTTTATTGAGACGATTACACCTAAGCATTTCATCGTAAGAGCCATGCAAGCCACATAATGACTGCTACGGTGCCTACCGGTCGCATACCGGGAGGTTTTGAGTGCGATGGCACTTGATCTTGGCGTGTGCACAATTTTGACAAGTTCTTGAAAGCGGAAGCGGAGACCGTTCACGGCTTGCCATTCTCTTGTCTCTTGGTAAGATACTGTATACTTTAAAGCGGAAGCAATTGACCCGAGTAATGATACACTGGGATTGGAACAATTATTTTATTGAGTGAAGATATAAGCTTACTCAGGCGCTTATATGACAAAGCTAGGTAGGTATGAGAGGTCATTTACTCGGCACAGCTACGGTCTGAGGTAGGGTGTTACTTGCAGGGGTCCATCTCTCCCTTATGATTGGTCCCAAGCCCGACCAAACCCCTCAAATTAAGAGAACGTTGTGTACATGTCTTCCGCATAGGAGAAAGTCTACTAAGCACACCGTTTAATTCAATTGCTACCAATGGAGCACAATAAAGTAGAAACCGGCTTCTCCGACCCTATCAAAGACGAGAATGCCCGATCATGCGCTTCAAAAAATGCATAAGTACCCAAGATCTTTAAATCAACAAATGAAGATTCAGCACGTGCTGATAAGGCCTTCATGTAATTTGACTAGCCAGTAAGCACATCTCAAATGTCTGACTTAAATATGTATTTACAATATAAGCAGACTACTAAGTAGTTGTAAGCAGCTGAATATTTCATCTACCAAAAGGGTACGGCCACGATTTACACATCATACGGTCACTATCACCACTCGTGGACCTCTCCTGACTTAGGCTTCTGGACTCTTACAATCTTGTCACAATTTAGCAGACAAAGTGGGTCAAAAGCGAGCTTCAGCTTGCGCATAGCATCCACCGTCGTGTCACCAAGTTCATGCGGCAGGTAGTCCCGCTTGACGAGTCCAACGCCATGTTCGCCCGTTGCGGTGCCTTCTAGCTCGAGAGCGCGCTTGACCATTCGATGGACGATGGCTTCCACCGTTTTATGCTCCTTCTCATTGTAAAGAATTATGGCTGTTGAAGTGTTAGCTTAGAAGGGTGGTGTATTGATGGGTATTCTTGGCACACTCACCATGAAAGTTACCGTCACCAACATGCCCAACGATGGAGCCAATGAGGCCGCTTTTCGCGATATCTGCTTTTGTTTCTTCAATGATAGTGGGGAGCGCCGATATTGGCACGGCGACATCAGTTGTCCAGACGTTGTCGCCCTCATCCCGCTTCTTTGCTGTCACGCTCCATAGCGCTTCCTTCCGCGCGCTCCACAATTCCTCTCTCTCTTCCTCATTCTTGGCAAACTCGAAGCTCTTTGAGCCTGAAGACTTGGCCAACTTCTGAACCTGCGCTATTTGCTCCTTAACCGCGGATGGAGTCCCGGAAAATTTGAAGAAGAGAGTCGGCGCGACGGTCCAATTTTTGGATGTCATGCCCGCATCATTGATGCAAGCCATCTGCACATCATCAAGAAGCTCAATAGCGGCGATAGGAACGCCAGCCCCCACGACGCGGAAGACACAGTCGGCAGCTTCGCGAATGGTCTTGAACGCCGAGACTGCGACAGAGGTGTGTTGAGGCTTTACAGTGACTTTGAGCGTCGCTTCAGTGACGAGCCCAAGCGTTCCTTCACTGCCAACGAACATACGCGTGAGGTCATAGCCTGCGCTGCTCTTCCTCGGCCTTTGCCGTGTCTTTATAATTGTTCCGTCCGCGAGAACAACAGTTAGGGAAATCACCCAATCCTTCATTGTGCCGTATCGGTATGAATTGGTGCCGGAACACCCGGTGCCTACCATTCCGCCGATCATAGCGCCCGGTCCCGGGTCGGGAGGAAAGAAAAGGTTCGATTTTGCAAGTTCCTCGTTCAGATCCTGCCAGCCAACAGCAGGCTGTACCACTACATCCATATCATCTATATGAAGGGATAATATCTTGTCCATGCGCGAAAAATCGATGCAAATTCCTCCCCGTGTTGCTGCGAAATGGCCTTCTAGGGAAGTCCCGCCAGAGTATGGCGTTACTGGAATGCGGCGTTCGTGACAAACCTTCATGATCTTACTAACTTCCTCTGTTGATGCTGGTTTGAGAACCGCAAAGGGCACATCACCGGGTAACGATGGGTGTGAGGACCATGAGGAACCAGAGTGGCTTTCTAGCTCACTTTGCTCTGTTGATATATTTTCTGCGCCAACAATGTCGCGGAAGTCTGTCCATGCTGCTTGTAGGTTTGTAGGGGCTGTATTATGCGCCGGAGTGTGCATTGCGCCAAGGGGAATTGTGGAGTTGGTTGAGGGTTTGGGGGGTTTGAGGGTCCCGGCCCAGTAGCCTGCGGCTGCTGCGAAAAGGACGGCTATTAATTTGTTAACGAGGGATTGAACGTAGATGGCATGGCTAAGATTGAAGAGATTGCGATTTTTGTGTTCGTACCGAACAACAGAGAAGCGCTCTTCCCTCCAGATCCTAACTCTCTCTGCCGCGCAAATCTGGCCTGCTCTGCCCTCTCTCGCTGTAACCTCTGCGCTGTGCTTTCGTAGAGCTGTCCCTTGAATGATTTGCCCTCCTCCTGGGCGCTAGCATAGCTCCGCCGTGGTGTTGGCTGAGCTCGGTGTAAAATGCATCGTGAGGATATTGGACATTTTCGTACGCTTCTCAGAGCCAATTGAGGCCGATATAGGGCTATGGCCGACATTATGACGGGTTCAAGAAAGAGCGCATCGCGGAGTGGCAGAAGCGGGGAACTGATGCAATCGTTTGAAATCTCACTTGCATAAGGTATTCGGCGGGTTGTGATGCTCCGTGGACGATCGGCAAAAACCCGGATGTACTTTCCCGATTGTTGCTCCTAATCGGAAAAGAGGAACGTGTATTTTCAAGGCGATATAGATCACAGTCACTGAAGTTCATGAGCGTAGGTGGGTTGTGATATAATTCATAAACAGCACCCTGCTGTCAAAGCAAGAACCCTCCGATGTATGCAAAAGTAGAGTTCCGTACACTACTTGAAACCAGAAAAAGCCCACCGAGCACCATAGACCCAAGTCTAGCACCCAGTGCTTCCCGTGGTGTCTGCGCCAGTACCGTTAACACCAAAGGCAGCGAAACCAGCCACCAGTATATTCAAGGTTCCGTATTCCACCCGAAAAAAATCCTCCATGCCCTAGACCATGCCCGCTGTAGATGCAGCGCGAATGAGAGAAAAGAAAAGAATCGCCATAGTATCATAAAACGCGTAATCATAAGTGAACGCCATGCTAGAAGGATCAAAATTCATAAAACAAAAAGCTGATAAGTGGAAAGGGTATAAGCAAGACCCAGTATACCCAGCCAATACCTGCAAAGAAGAAAAGGTTGCGGATAGATGCTCAGGTGACGTACGCACGAAAGCCGCATGCCTAGATAGAAACACACCGCAGGTGTGGGTGACAAAACCATACGTTCACCTCAGAGAAACGATTCTCAAAGATTGAATCGTACGAAACACCACTCGGGTAAGAGTGGCAACGAATTTAGATGCCACGATTTTAGGGGGAGACACGTAATTTTTTCCCGAATCTAAGTAGCCTCGTCCTGAACCACGTCACGAAGGCTAGCCACCGGCTCTTGGCAGCGCGACGGGTTGTGACTTGTGGAGTCGTTCGCATCTCCTTATTCGGATCGACTGTAGCAACACGGGCTGGTAATGAGCGACTGTGGGCAGGGGTGTAGTTCGAATACTCTCTCCCAGGAATAGGCGTCGTCATTTTCTCATTGGAGACACTACGTGAACGCTTCTCTTGTGCGTCTGACTTCCGCCGGAGTCGTTCGTCTTGTTTTGTTTTTTTCCGAATGTCACGGTCTGCCTGCTTCATTGCCTCTTTCTCTGCTTTACGCTCTTTAGCTGCTTCCTTCTCTTGGTATGCTTGACGGGCGGCGCGGATTGAAGCGGCTCGCGAAGCGGGATCAACAGGAGAATCTCGGCCACCACGAATGAACCCAAATGCTTTATCGAAGGACGTACGCGAGCTGGGAGACGTGGTGGTGTCGACAGATTTGAGTGTGTCGCGCGCATGAGTTGGGGGCGAGGTGATGGGGAGACTGGTTTGCGAATAGCTCCCGAGTCTGGTGGAAGACCCCGACGTGTGAATGCGAAGCGGTGCTGATGCTCCTGGAGTGGATGAAATAGATCCAGAGCGTCGCGCTGGATCAAACATGTGCTGTCTATACCTTAGTTCCTCATCTGAAAGAATGTCATCTGCCTCTTCAGCATCGCTTCCAATGATCGACGCAGGGGAAGACTTCGAGATCGGCGGTGTGTAAGGTCGAGGTGTTTGTCGCATGGGGTGCATGTATGGAACTGTAGGTCTCTGAAGGCTGGACGAAGTTGAGAACTGTGAAGTATTGCTGGTCGACCGGTGGTGTCTGCTCCGACCGCTTATGGGAGAGAAGTTAACGTCTGATGCCGATCGGGCGTTCCCACCGAATTCGTGGATACCAAGCCCAGCAAGGCTTTCATTTTCTGCGGCTGGCCGAGACAAATCTAGTGCTTTGCTGTCTTTGACAGACAGCTTTCGAAGGTAAGGCTTGATCTTTAGAGGCTTTGTCACCGCTGGTGCTGGACGTGCAGGCTCGCTCCATATTGCGCTGAATGGTTCTTCGTATGTTACTTTCGGGGTATCCGACCGTTTAAATGAGAAGCTAGACACGTCCGGACTCAGCGGGCTAAAAGAGTTGTTGACTGAGGAAGTAGAATTGCCGCGCTTATGAAGCTTGCCATGGGCCGACGACACGGTAGACTTGGGCGTAGCCATGCTGGTAAAAGTTGAGGAAGGCGAGATCAGCTGTACATGTTTGGTGGGCTTCGCTGGCGCGGTGTGAGAACGATGTTGGTGAACCATAACGAGCTACGAGCAGCACGGAATGAGATGGGCAAGTATCACCACAACATGGTGTCGGAAGAGTCGGATGGCGATCAGTGACGAGTGTTTGACAAGTAAAAGCACTTCAGTAGGCAGACTGCAAGCGAAACGGGCCCTGTCAGTTGCGAGCCGCGAAGTCAATCGCGGCAGAGTGGCTTTGCGGGAATCAGCCCAGCTGAAGACGACGGCTGATGAGTAGTGGGCGGCGGATGGCTTCGCTCGACGAGTGGTCAACGTCAAGACTTGCGGAGGCGAAGCCAGGCAGGGTCCACACAACTTTAGCAACAGCGGCGAAGGCGAATAATATAGACTTGGGGCCGAGGGGAGAGGGGAGAGGGCTGAAGTATATCTGGAACACAGGTGAGGAGCAGAAGGTCAGCCCCACGCGGCGTGATAAGTCGACAGAAGATGCTGCGGACAAAGGCCCCCATCATCGTCCTAGCTCCTAGTCTCCGAGGCCATGGCCGCCGGGAACTACTCTTCGCGGCATAAGTCACTCTACCACGCCAGGCTGGGTGACACGACGTCCCAGAGTCGATCCAGAGTCCAGATGCTCACCGAAATCACGTTGCGGCCCCCGCGGCTCCCGCTGCCCAGAGCGTTATTTTGCAATCTATGGAATTTGCTACGGACTGGCGCAAGGACTCGCCGTGGGAGCGAGAACAATACAAACGAAACCGTGCCGACCCGCTCGGGCTACAAAGCTAGGTGCTGCTCCACATTGATGCAAGCAGGCACAGAGGATGCAGAGGATGCAGAGGATGCAGCGGGTGCAGAGGGTGGTGAATCCCGCCCGGGAGATAAACAGCTTGCCTGCCTGCTGCGCGATAGCGAACGGCAGGCTGGATGTTGGTGCTCGACTGATTTGTGCGTTGCGTGTCGGGTGGCATGCTGCGGAGCAGGCCCCTAAGAGGCAGCAGCTCCTTCACGGCTGAGCACGCTGCAGTCGGCCTGCGCGTTGGAGGCACCGGCCGAGCTCGCTTCTGCAATATATAGCGGGCGAAAATAAACACCATTGCACGATTGGGTTCGCAGGCCCAGCTCGCCTTCCCGGGCAGTGATGGTGCGCCTGGGCTTGCTGCGTTCCTGGTCGCCCGGTGCCGTGGCGGTCGACCAGCTTCCCCTCTTTCTCCAACCTTCCCAGGATTTCCTCCTTGGCTCCAGATCCAGCCATCGCCAGGCTTGCCCACGGCCGGCTAGTGTCTCATGCACGGTCGATTTTTCATTAAACGACCACGATAGCATTACAGCAAACCACCAGCATCTGCTAGCATCTACCACCATCCGCCAGCAAACCACCCACTTGGATGCCACAGGTACCTATCGCCCCCTCGCTTCTCCCGCCCGTCCTTCGTGTCTCAAAACCATGGCGCCGCCGCCAGAAGCATATCATTTCTCTCCGACCCCTCACGTCCCAAACTCAGTACTGCCGGTTTTGATTTATCGCAACGTACTCCCCGCTAACCCCACCGCTGCTTCGACGCGCGATGCGCTGGAGAAAAACTTTTGGTTGCAGGGTGGCGTTTTCAAGACATACCGTGCCCACCACTTCCACTCGGTGACCCACGAGTGCTACGCTATCTTCAAAGGCTCTAGCCGCCTGTTACTGGGGCGCGGGCCGCTCGATGATCCCCACAACGGCGGAATCGAGGTCGACGTTTCTATGGGTGATATTATCGTCTTGCCTGTTCGTGAACTCATTACCTTAATAGTTCCAAGTCCAGCGTCTCGGGCCCGTGGCTGATAGATGCAGGCGGGCGTCAGCCATTGCTCGGTTGATTCCGATGGTGAATATGAATATCTAGGACTATATCCAAAGGTGGGTTTGGAATGTATTGGCTCTCCTTAGTTGCGACGCTTGTTGAGACCCGTCCTTCAGGGGAGTCCTCATTGGGACAATAATTTTTGTAAGGCCGACGCAACTGAGACAGCGGAGAAAGGCCGAAATGCACGCAATGTGCCTATTCCAGAATATGATCCCATATACGGTAAAGATGGACCGCTGGTGGAAATTTGGAAGAACGCAGCAACTGCAGCGACTGCAGCGGCGTGAACTAGTGTAATTGTTCCTATAAAGTTTCTTTAAAGGCCCATGCAGGCCACTAAAATGATTCAGTTTTCTTCGCATATGAATTGATGTGTCCCTTGAGCATTGTCTATTGCATTATCCACCTGGCTCGCGATCTTAGAGATCGCTGGATCGGCGATTTTAATGCAATTACTAATCTTCGGTTTCTTCCAAGGTTCTTTCCAATGCGCAATCCATGAATTGCCCTATCAAAAACAGACCCGCTGCGTCCGCCAGTCATCTTGAGTTGTCGCCGACGATCGCTCCGAATCACCATTATGAGGGCACCTTCAGAATTTTCGCTGCAGTTTATCGATAGGGAAATCTCCACTTCCAGGGAAAGCTCCACTCAACGCTTCGCAATGCATGTTTTATATTTCTAAAGCTTTCTGGGAAATGAGGCCGCTTGAGCCCCGCCGAGTACTAGGTCGAATGAGCGTCTAATTTTACAATATTTGTCCAAGTGTGAAGCAGGCGTTTGCCATCCGTATCGGTCTTTGCAACAGAATCTCGTTTTGGATAAATAACTGGCAAAGTAGGCCATGGCTCCAGCCAAAAAATACCTGTTATAACATCACTAAGTAACCTCTCATGTACCTGCCTAGGTAGGTAAGCTTCGTTCCTGGTGCATAACTGGAGCACTTCAAGTCTCTGGGTAGGTTTCATAGACACAGATTGTTTGCGTTACCCAAACACAGCAGAGATCCAAACAGGTTTTCGAAGCGGCAGAAGCGCGAGGTTCAAAAGCCTTCTGAGCTCTCGTGGAGGCACAATCTTAGTGGCAACGGCTCGATAAAGGTCACGAAGCTTGGTGGGTCTAGGTACCTGGTAAGTACGCAAAATGCTTATTCAGCTTCCTAGATTCCGCCCCCACGACAATTGTAAGGGCTTCAAGGCTCTGTGATCCTGCACTAGAGCTTTGTTTTTTTCTTCTCTAGAAACCCGACGCCTAGACTTTGCTCCTCTATGCTAGACCTCGCATTTCTGGAGGAAATTGTATACTCGAATGTTATGGGCTTATTCCTACAGATTACCCCTTTTAACTTAGTCATACAGATGATACGTTTGTAAATAGAGCGAGGAACAGGGCTTATCGTAACCGGCTTAGCGTAGATGACACATACTTAACATACAAACACGTGCAATAAAGAACAAACACCCATATGTACTAGAGAAATATTTAACGGATCGTTGCTTGTGGAAAATATGTCAAAAATGAAACTAGGGCTTCGGAGAGGATGTATTCTTCCACGTGGGCGATGCACACGAGACGGAGTCGGACGGCTTCCGCTGAGGAACGACGAAACAGCGAAGCATAGAATGACTTGAATATAGCAAGCCTGGGGTCTATGTATCGGATGAGAAGGGCAGTTTCGGCCGACGTATATAATAGAGTAAGCCAAATGAAAGAATGCAAATGTTTATAGTAGGAGGTAAGTTTCGGTGCGCAGACATCATGCTGGTCTTGGCTCCCAAGGATTCTTGCTGCCAGCAAGGCCGACCGCCCTTTTTTTCGGCAGAAAGCACGAAAACACCACACCTCTTTGTCTTGTATAGAGCGAAGCCTCATCGCTTCGGGCCCCTCCATCAACTTCCACTCTCCCTTCGAGACGAAAACCTTTTCGTCGCGTTAGGGACCTTCCGGTGTCGTCCATACGCCCGTTGGAATTGCTGCGCGGGTCGTCATCGTCCGGCAGCTGCGTCGCCAGCGGCTGAGGAAGGCACGGGGAGAGCCCACGACGTCTCCACCCGCGATACTCAGAATTTCCATCCCACAGAACATCGCGCATGGAATCGGCTTCAGTTTCCTCTCCGATCGCTATCTCTTTCTAGGTGGCTGCAGACGGCTCTTTTGAGCTCGCCCTCGATCCTCCTTTTCGCCGTATAATGTCCAAACGGAGCGCCCAAGTGCAGGGCTCAGCAAACGGAGCATCGTTCGTAGGTGACGGATCTTCACAAGCAAATATGGATGATATTCCAAAGCGGGCAACGGCAGCCCAGCTGGCTAATAGAAAGTAAGTGAGGTTGTGGTTGAAATAAGCCTGCTTGCGTCCCAGTGTCGCATTTGGTGAATGGCGAGCGAGGATGCTATAACGACGCGATTCACAATAGCTTCTGCTCATTCACAGAAAATTCACCTGGAGTTTATAAGTCACTCGATAACTTCGCTCAGTCACTCCCCCCCCC
>KV749707.1:0-24951 GCA_001692915.1 Glonium stellatum
GCCGGTGCGGCAGCGTGGCAGGCCGGCCGATTTGCAAGGAACCGGCACGCCGTTGACAGCCACGCACGTGCCTGTGGCGTATCGCGGCATGCCGGTTCGCTCTCTTCATTCCGTCCTCGACGAACACCAATCCCTTTTCTCTTCTGGCAAAGAGCGGGCCGCTCGTGTCGTTCTTCCGGCCGGAAAATTCTGGGAAGCGCCATGCAAAAAGAAACGGCACGGCCAAGGGTCTCGGAACATTCTGCTCTCCCGTCGCTGCAGTAGCAGCCGCTGCTAAGGATTGCTTGGATCTGTTCGCGAGGAAACGATGCTTTTTCTGATTCTGGACCAGATCCCTGCGATTGGCTCGAGACATACCTAGGAATCAGCCGAAAGGAAGCCGCGAAGCGATCCAGGCGGCTCCGCTCCACACTGGGACTGGAATTCGACATATGCAGCATTGGCCTGCATCTTTATCCACCCTGTTTATCCTTCAAGCCACAGTTAGATCTGCAAAAAAGCTTTGTCTGAAATCGAATCGCCGCTAGTGGTAGAGATTCCGCTGCAGCTTGGCTTTCCATGACGAGGATGCTAGGCGCTACGAAGGAGCTCGCATTCGATCGCGTACCGTCCAAATTCTGATGCAAACATCCTCCTCTTTAATATTACATAGGTTCAACTTCCAACCTGCTTCGCTTCATTGGCCGTTTACTAGTGTCTGGCTATTTGTTGCCGTGTACGTCTTTTTCGAGCGCAGCGAGCCCGGGGGTTTGGGGGTTTACCCCCATGAAAATCCACACAGGGTCGATTCTGCTCTGTGCGACACTAAAATACGGGATTCCTTCATAGGGCACGTACTATTTCGAACTAGTCAACTGGGATAAGGTCATAGCTGCCATTAGGAGCGGCAGAGATGCGACATGAGATCCAACAAGGCGCCATTGATTTCGTCAGCCACCGTTAGGAAATGAGACGTGGCGTTGCTTCTGACATATGGATCACGCTTCGGAACGTGCCCTCGGAATTTCTGTCAGCATTGAATTACGCCACGCTCGCCTTTAATAAGCTTATGCGAGGTGGGGCTATTTGTTGTTCTCGATGATCTTGCTGTTATTATCCATTGTGGCTTGATTCCCGTAGAGATAAAGCTTTAGATGGGCTGGGTGGATCACAGTACTCACTGAGTTTTCAGAACCTTGGCCGACGCTCGTTGGGCTTTCGGCGCCTTCCCGGTGCTGGCGAAGCTTTTCCTACACTCACCGAGGTGTATTCTCAAGGACTTTGTCAGTTCCACATGAAATACTCTGCGAACTCGATTTTCTCATCCCGAAGTTTGTACTTTTACCATTCCTGACGTTCCAACTTAATCCTTTTAGGCGTCGCGCCTCCCCCATATCAACACGCTTCTTTTCTTAGCCGCAGCGGTGTGACTGAGATCCATTGCCGGTGACGGACAGTACAGGCCCGTAGATGCACATGACAAGCAAGTGGCAAGATGCCTATGCGCTGCCAAAAGCCTTTTCATCCGCTTAAATTTCCGAGATACGAGAAACAGACCAACCAGATAAACTGTTACCATATCAAATCCACCGGCCACTTTAAGCAAGTACAACGCATGCAAACTATTCGTAGGTGTCGTCACGTATCCAATTATAGTACTTGTCGCTACGGGAAAAGGAGAAAGGAAATATCAAATCGGAATAGTGAGGGCAAAGGGTGCGTTGGTGCGTATCGCTTCAAAGAAGAAGCAAAAGCATGTGAGCGCCCTTCAAGGTATTGAGCCTAGTTTATCTCGACGGTAGAATTTCAGAGACGTACACAGGCGTTATACATCCCCCAACCAGAATTACATGCTGTGCTATCCGCGCCCACAACTCCGAACCATGCAAGGATGCCATGCGCTACGTTAATGTACCTTGGATTGCACAAATGGCAGCTGTATATGGCAAAGGCCGCGCTGAGATATGCTGTAATGAGAAGCGTCCTATATGTCAGTGAATTCAAGAGAAACATCAGAGTGCTAGCACTCCGTACTGTTCCTAAAAATGGAATCTTCAAGTCCGGCTAGATTCACGGAAATACGGCCTGGAAAGTGAACGATTCCGCCGATACCAACTAACGTTTTGATCGCAATACAAATTAGTGGGTCTTAGCTGATACAAAATGCCGGTCAACGTACAGGCTGGTGTGCAACCTCATCGTCGAAAGAGTATGAGCACTGAGGGCTTAAATGGTATCAAGAAACCGAAAGTGCCAACAATAGGTGGATTATCTGCATGCTCTGACAGCTACGTTGATCTCTGTAGACCTTCTGACACCGGAAGCTCGCAACGACTGCTTCTGTATTTGAAAGCCTGACCAGGTGTATGCGAATATGAAAAAGCCTCAATGCAACGTACCCAGCCGCTTCGCAAGATCGCTAGGAGGAGGTATGGGTTAGAAAAATATCCTTTCTTACTGCTTAGGGTTTAACTGAACCGTCACCTGCCAGCTTAGAGTCCCACCAGATCCAGTTGTAGACTCATCTTCAGCCTTCTCGATATGAGCGCTTCTGTTCGTTGATATATTGTTACGCCGCGCTAATTATGATAATTCCGGTGGTAGAGGTCTTCGCGACAAGTATTTGAAGCCAATAACAAGAAAGCTAGACGGATGCGCATCGAAAAAGAATTTAATGTGAAGGGCATGTTTCACTCGACCTGTGCACGGATTGGAATTTGATATTTCAGTAATTGGAACAGGCTTGATGGAAGATGCGTACTGGAAGACATAATGGCACGGGGTTAGACCGCTCCTATGAACCAGCTCAGCTAAATGATGAGTGGATTAAATAAGATTCGGCCCTTTCTCCGCATCCATAAAACTAAAGACTGATAACAATGGAGCAATTACCTGAAGGATGTGGTGACTGATTCTAATATAATAAAATTTAGTTTTGATGTCTACAGGTGAATTTAAAAGGATGTAGGCGCTCAGCTTAGCACTAGCCTCAGGGCGACTGCTTGCCGGTTACCATTTAGTTTATATCAATGTCTGAAAAAGTAATATTGAGAAAAAAGCTCCCATGCCGAGCTCTATAATATCTCGGTCCATGGGAAGACACAGAAATTAGAGACCGCAGTAGCAATCTCGGTTTCTAATCGAAAATACAACTTCGAATAATAGAAGCCGGAGCGTTTTTATCACAGAGTTTAGCCGGGATACTTCATTAGTACAGGTCTACTTAAAACGGAGAAGATCCCAATATTCTTGGTACTGCTATCGCTGTGCCTTTTGCGACTGTATAGCAATCTAGCTGGATAACTTCATCTAGCAAGATAGGGATGTGGTGATGGGGAGGGAGGCTTAGCTGTCTCGGCCTGTTAGAGGCTCTGGAGCCCTGCAGTTTCTAAGCTACGGGAGAACGGATGGCTGTGGTGTGATTTAGGTATATGGGATTGTGCTTTGATATTTGCTGCTTGGGCAAGCGCTTGTGGCGTACCGCATATACCATGTATACGCCATGGACTATTGGGTTTTGCTAGCTTTGAACCATTTGTCGAAGAGGATTGCGAAAGAGCCAATACTTAGTGATGCACAACGTAAATTCCGAATTTGTATTCTGATGGGGGTAAACCCCCAAACCCCCAGCCTCGCTTCGCTCGAAAAGGGCATCAATAGAAACAGATACAAGTTGCAATATAAGGCAGGTCTAATCGAGCGCAGCGAGCACGGGGGTTGGGGGGTTTACCCCCATAAAAATATACATTTAGAGTTTAGGTTGTGGATCACTAGTTAAATAGGGGTCCTTTCGCAGATGCGATGCTTACTAACTAGTATGAATTTGGTGCAGGTTTGGTGGAGCATTGACTCCATAGCAGAACTTCTGATACTCACAATTCCAGTAATCAAACGGCTGGGCGGGGAGAGTCAGATGTTCTAGACTGCCATCTAGCTTCAAAGCGGGAACAGGAATGCCGATTACCGCCAATTTTTGCTTCAATGGTTTTTTCCATCTTCAATCACGCGCTTCAGAGTGTTTGTGATTTGGGCTTGTCTCTGCAGCGGCATGGCTTTCCGGGTACATACACGACAGCTCCACCCGAAACTCTAAAATTCCCCGTGTCCCATAAAGACTTATTGTGCAAGCGACACTCTGTCTGGTCGTTGCTACGACTGCTCGCAGCTAAGTCTCGCGGCATGCACCTCGTAGCCGGAAGGACGAACTGAAGCAGACTTGTAAGCGAAGGTACCCACTGTGCTTCCGCGTGGGTCCTTCACGCATGACCGCCAAAGCATGAGATGGCAGCACTGCCCATATTGTGCTTGCGACTGCAGTGTGAGATGCACTGCGAGTTGGCCGTCGCTTAGGTTAAGACATTCCATTGAGATCAGGTTAGCCATCACAAATCTCTTGCTATGAGACACCTCCTATAGTGAGTAATGTATCCAAACAAGGTCTGTTGACTAATATTTGATATATTAATTTAACTTGAATTTCAAGATCCGTTCTATTGACGGACGTGTCCAGCCATATGGCAATTTTGTGCGTGAAATATGCAAAAGTAATTCAAACAGGCTTGAAAGCGCTCTAAACCCCCCAATTACTCCTTATTCGGATCGGTTGGAACCTGGAATCTCTTACGCCCGCTAACAAACCAGTCAATCAAAGCAATCACTATAACGGCGAACATAATTGGCCCAGCATAGTTGAAGTTCGCTGCTGTGACAGGCAGGATGGCGGGGAATGGAAGCCAGATGATGACGAAAATGCAGTAGCAGACGGCGAAGATGTTGATGGGAATGCCGAAGCGGCCGAGGCTGAAGGGGCCGTATTGTGGGTGTTGGCCTTGTAACTTACGCAGCAGGAAGAGGAAGACCGGGACTAGGTATGAGATATAGAGTGCGAGGGCACCGAGTGAGATAACCGCAAAGAAGGCGGAGGTGCTGCCGACAGTGATGAGACCAATGAGAGCACAGACAGCAGCAACAAGACCTAAAGCTCTCGTGGGCATACGGAGGGTCGGGTGGACCTATACAAAGTTAGGTTTTAACAGCTGCAGTACCTGTTAAACCGAACTTACATAGCTAAAGAATGACGAGAAAGGAAGTCCATTATCCCTTGCAAAGGCCCAGACCAGACGTGTCACGGAAGCGAAAACGCTAAATTGACATACTGCTGCTGGGATAATAATAAAACTAGTCAAAACTGTGGCGCCTGCTACCGACCCTGTAGCTTGAAGGTAGATCTCAATGACCGGATATCCCGTTGGGCTCATGAGAGCAGCCATAGGGTCGCCAATAAAGAACAGAAGAGTTAAAACGAAGCCAAACGCAAGAATGGCGTTGATCAGCACGCCTAGAACCATGCTCGTGGGCACTTTTCTCGGGGCGTCCTTCATTTCATTACTCAAATGCAGTACTCCATCGAAGCCTAGATTGCAATCAGTATAGTTCAGGATGTTCGGACTAGGAAAAGCGCTCACCGGTAAGGAGAGAAGTACTGGTAAGTAGACCAAGACACCACTGGACGCCTTGATTCGACCATCCGCTCATTCCGAAAAAGGACTGCGTGAATACAAAATCTGCAGAGCTCCGTGGACCCATAACGGCTAGAGTCACGACCGTGGCGACGAAGAAAGCGACATGGATAATTCCTCCGAACATCTCAATTATCACAAGTAGTTTGCGTGCATAAATGTTAAGAATGACGCAGACAGCCAGATATGCCCACATCATCAGGGTGACGTGCCATAAATGGGGAACGTAAGACGCGTTATTTATGCCGATAAGACCCACGGTCATCGCCGAGCAGACGTATGACCCGGATGCACAGAGAGCAATCCACGCAAAAGTCTTAAAAAATTAGGTCGTGGCTTCGCTACAAAATAGATAAGAGACTCACCGTTAACCATCCTGCAAATATTTCAGCATGTTTTCACAATAATTGAACAATATAGACTTAGCTTACCTTGGATCAAACTCCAGAAAGCAGGTGTCATTATCCGTGGAGCATATAGACCGGTCCATCGATACTGTGCTCCAACGACAGGAGTGCTAGAGAATATATTAACAGAGAGAAGTTATGGTTGCTGTAAAGATCACTAACATGGATGCCATCTCACCCAAGCTAAGGGCGATCGAAGCAGATCCAATTGATGCAAGGATAAGCCCCCACACCAATGCTGTAGGTCCTCCATTAAGCAGGCCAGCACCGAGCGTGATACCGATTCCTTCCCAGGTAGATAGAACGGTAAGACCGAAGGCAACGGCAGGTTTCAAGGAAATATATCTCTATAAATGGTGATCAGAAGTTGAAGTTTAGTGGAACTTGATCGACATGAACCAAGCGGGTAGCCTCACATCTAACTGTCGGTTGTCATAGCTCCCAGATCGTCCATCCCTAGTTCCCGGCCCAGGCCCAGGCTCACGATCGCTTTGATCGCTGCCGCCGTGTATCGTCATCTCGACGCTCTTGTCGTCGGCCATAATGAAGGGACAGTGGATGGTCGAAAAAAGCAGCGATTTTCACGGAAAGAAAGAAAGCTCAATAGAGCCAAGCGGCTGGGAAACGACGGGAGGAGAGACGGGTAAGCCATGGGATGATAAAGATATGGCAGTGGCATTGAAGTGGCACGGAGGTGGCATGGCATGTGGTGGATTGCCCTTAGGCCTGAGGCTTGCTGCAGCTGGCGAACGATCAAGGACAGATTGGTGGGGATTGGTGAGGATTGGTGAGGATTGGTGGGATTGGTGAGGATTGGTGGGGATTGGTGGGCGAGTCAGTTAGCGAACTAAGGAGAAGTCGACAGTGGTGCCCGTCAGCCCCATCCCGCCCCGTGCCATCGGTCTCCGGGGAAGCGGTATCGGGATGTGGTTCGTATCCCTGCCGGCCAATGGACCGCACACTAGACCATCTCGCTCCTTGATCCGATCAGCGGTACTGACTCGTGCCGCAGCCCTGAGGCCTAGCCAACCGTCTTAGCCTCACTGCATGGCCAAACCTCCTGGCTCGGCGAGTCTTGTGAGGCTTGATGGCTTGTGATGGTGCCATGGCGGAATCTTACCAGAATTCAAGGAGAGCGCCTCACAGCCCTCACAAGCTTCGCAGCAATCTTGCGTGCGGGACAAGCAAAATTCAATACCGTCCGATTAAACCCATGCCTTCCCCTGATGCAATGACGATGTGACGCTCCTCCGGTTTTTGCTTCTCGTCCGACAGCCCTCTCTGCTTATTAACCTCGAAACTGCTGTTCGGCATGACTGGCGCTCCGTACATACAGCACCATGGAGCCGTCGTAGTTGCTATCGGCTATTCTTTAGTCATTGTGACTTTGGGCTTTACCCTAACCAGACTCTACACCACCGTCCGTCGAAAGCAAGGGCTTAGACTGGATGACTGGATATTCCTGGTAGCAAACGTACGTTGTACCCTCACCAGCAATCGACGTGTTCAGGCATGCTAATCCTAGCTACAGACCATAGCCCTTGCGCAGAGCATCATTGTTGATCGTGCTGTGCATGCTGGCCTTGGAAATCACTTCAGCTCGCTCTCGCCTTCTTCACAAGATAGTTACTTCAAGGCGAGTGATCCAAAAACTGCCTTGGGAGACGAGATCTAGCTAACACTTACACCTCTATTAGTTTATGTATATTGCTCAATTATTATCAGTTGCGGCTCAATACTTCGCAAAACTCTCGGTCGTGCTATTGGCCGGACGGCTAGACTCAAGGAAATCCACGCAATTGAATTGCCAGATTTTGCAGGCCTTGTGTTTAGCCTGGATATTATTTTCTCTCTTTACCATCTCTTTCCAGTGTGGGCTACCGAAGCCATGGACTTTCATCAGGGACCGATGCGCTGCAGAAGGGAATCTATACTATGTGATTATCGTGGGCAACATAATCACAGATGCCATCATCGCATTGTTCTTTCTTCCTGTAATATGGAAGCTTCAGATGGCTCGCGATGAACGGATAACCATCATGTCTGTTTTTGGTTCAAGGCTGATGTGAGTAGTCATGGATTCTAGAAAGAAATAGAGTATTTTTAACCGTAGCAGAGTTTGCGGGGTTTCGATTGGGAGTATAGCGATTTTAGGCTCCTACTTGCATTCCTCGGATATAACTTGTGAGCCTCCCCATGTAAAATTCCAACCGTATAAGCTGACTGTAATTGCGACAGGGGACGCTATAGTACCTACTGTTCTCAATTCGGCGGTCATGAACATTTCCATTATCACTGCTGGGATACCCAGCGTCCATCGATTCCTCGGGGGTCTTCAGACTGGTCAAATGGGCACCCGTCTTAACGAACTTGAAATAGAAATGTCCACGTCTGGTTCAAGGTCAAAGCTCCGGTTTCGATCTAAGAATGACCCAGGCTTAAAGAACAGTTTCAAGGCAACATCCTCTCAATCCACAACCTCACTAAAGCTCACGCCATCGAACCGCGGAGTAGTGTCAACGTACATATCTGGGTCAAGAGACCCTGATTCGGATGCAATTTACAGCAAGCGGAGGAATGATGACGATATTGCGGAAGACAGCAGCACTAGTAGTTTGAAGAGGAATGTCGTCTTTCAAACCCGCGAGGTCTTTGTTGAATACGAAAGCAATGAGCGCAGCGGGTCACAATAAGGCCTTAAAATACTTTACCACCATCTGATCAATGCATGTTGCCGCTGACATATGGAACGCCCCTTATTTTGATAGAGTTAGGCATGGGACACATGCGTCTTTTTAGCACCAGTGACTTTCTCGGTGGGCGTACGATTTCGAACTGCTGGCAAGTCGAGAGTCGGCAAGCAGGTATATTACGGCAATGCCTCTCAGGGCATGGGGCACCTCCATTCGTAGCGAAAAGGCCGGGTATCTTTGGAAATGCGGCAGGGACTTCGCCAAGTTCCGAACTGAAGCCATCTGAACCTAAAACCTTTCAAATAATTTCGAAAGTTTAGGGTTTAGCTAACAAAAAGCAATGGAAGGCGTATGAGTAGGAGACGTAAGAGTATAGACAGAAAATAATCCAGACAGGAACGTAGCTCTCTTAGTAAATGATTTAGGAATATTTCGTGTTTGTACGCATCCGCCATCGATACTCTGCGACCAGCCCCCAATATGCTTTGAGTCCGATGTGACATCATATAGAATTAAAAGAAATTCGAACTTAAGCAGAGCAGTGGTTTTTAACACCCCGCGGATTGGTCTCGTTAGTTACGCCACTAGTATCTAAGTGACCTGTCGCGTATTAATTGAGGATCTAAAGTCGGATTAAAAAATACAGTGGCTGACCTCGATTCACATTTGTAAAATCTTCGTGATTGTTAGTAGAATACAAGAATACAAGGCTGGAGCAGCAAAGCTCCTATCTATACATCCACCAAGTAGCGTACCTTCAAATCCGAGCCGTTTAATATCTTCAAATACTCCAATACGTAATCCAAACCTAGCATAGCAATCCAGAAGCTTTTCGTTATCACCTCGCCGGTGGTTTAGGCTGTCCCCCCAACTCGTTATACTGCGCCGCGTCCATCTCGCCCACCTCCTCCGGACCCAGCTCGTGCGGATTTGGCTGTCCCATCGATTGATACTGATACTGCGGCGCATATTGCGGCATCGGCGAGCCGGCCCACCCGCCTCTTGCTTCGCCCGTCGCGCCCAGTTGTGCCTTATATCCTGCGCTTTTCTTCTTCTCCCGCCATAGTAGGGCCAACGTTCCTATCAGCGCCAAACCGAGTGGCACACCAAGACCGACGCCGATGGCGGTATCTTTGCCCGTTACGGAGGATGACGAGCCTGTTGCAGAGGCTGTTACTGTGACAGTACTCGTATGCGCGGCTTGTGTGCTATTGGCCGTTTCAGTGCTGTTGGGTGGTTGGATATTGCTGCTGTTGTATACGGCAATAGAGCCGGTAGAGCGGTCGGTGATGATATGGCCGAAGGGAATGGTAAATGGCTGGGTCACGGTGCCGCTATATAGACAGCTGCCGTTGGCGGTATCGTAGGTGCCAACGTCGCAGCAGAAGGTGCGTTCTCCAGTTTCGAGCGAAATAAAAAGGCCGGTTGCAGCTATTGGAAGGCCGGATTTTGCTATTTCGAATCGCCTCCGTTAGGTTTATCGTGCAAGGAAATAGCGAAATGCGCTCTGCCGGTAAGGTGAGGATAGGTACCTTCTTTGCAGTTCTGGAAGCAATTTGAATTCTCCCAGTTCGGATCGGTGCAGCTTCCTTGCGATATTGTGCCCGTGTGATCGTAGCAAAGGCCATTGTCAAGGCAGTAACCCTCTGCATCGCAGCAGGAAGAAAAGTCAGCTGATAAATTGCATGGCACGTCACCAGCCGAAATGACTTTATTAGGTAGATAGCATGTCTGCGATGCAGCGCTAGCTGTCTTCCAAGCGTGTATGGACAAGAATAGAGAAATTATTAAACGCATTATTGCTGTATTTCGGCCGCAACAAAATCGACAACGAGAAGTGATGAGGAATCAAAGGCCTCAAAGGGGACAGGGGGAGGATCATCAAAGCGGAAGATCTTCTTTTGGCGCTTACGGAATCTACTGGTGGGCAAAATTAGGAGCTAGCAAGGTAAATGCTCAAAGTGGTACATGCATGTTTGATCCTTCGCAGATCTGGGTGCCACGCAGGCTTTGAGATGCCTCACCCATGTTTCACCAGCCTCTTTCCATGCCTTGTCTATCAGCTGGTCGCGCCTAACCGAGCAACCGCGCGGCTAACCCGAGCAACTGGACAATAATATGGTAAGAAAAGTAAATCAGAGGTCGGAAGTTGGGGAAGAAGCGGGAAAGACAGCCTTAGCCAACAGCTTAGGATAGCCAAGTAGCCTCGCTTAAACCGAGGCACTGTAGCGCTGACTCCAAAGCCACACGCTAGTGGCGGGTGGACGAATCGCTGACTTTGATACTGATTTGGGGGCCATTAGAGACAACTTATCAGACCACGTTATTTGTGTTTTCGTGTTCGATAATATTGCCCAGCCATACGCTTTTCTCCATGCCATTCACTCATCCTGCATCAACGATTGTGAGTACGGAGGTTATGTCGATTCCTTTCATTGCTTACTTCAATAACATATCAATGCTTTTACGAAAACATAATTTTACGTCATTTGTTTACTTCATTTGCATCATAGTCTACATATCCCCTCACCAACTACATTGTTCCTCACTCATAGGTCAACGACTTCAACTCGTGCGCCACATCCTTAGTCGCATGAACTGCACCTTCGCTCCAGGCCGTCATTTGCAGCCACCCATGTGTCAACGTCTCATAATGATGCCAACGTACCTTCACTCCTGCTTCTTCCAATTTATGCGCATATTCAACTCCAACATCCCTTAGCGGATCAAATCCACTCGTAAAGATTGCAGCAGGCGGCTAGTTGCCCAAATCTGTAATTGGCTGCATCCCAGGAGAGATGTACTTATACCCCGGCGGAGTGCCTCTTGGGAGGTAGTGGTCCGCGAAAGAGAAAATCCCATTACATTCGAGGTACAAGCCTGAATTGTTCTCGGAAGCTGCCGGTATATCGAAAGGGAGGCGTGCTTCAGGGTACAGCAGAATCTGCGCCACCAACGGCTTTTCACCATTATCGCGCCGACGGAGACATGTTGCGGCTGTCATATTTCCCCCTACAAAGTCTCCTCCCCCACAAACGCGGGATGGATGCACGCCTCGGGAGCGGCCTCCTTCGCTTTGCAGCCAATCAATCAAGCAGCTGTACTCGTCGAGCTGGACGGGAAACTTGAATTCAGGCGCAAGTCTATAATCTATAGCATACACTTGGTGTAATAAATGATGTGAGTATATGGCCTTGCGTCTCGTAAAGTATATTTATGGTCACACCTGTACACCTGATTCCTCAGCTACCAACCTTAACCCATTCTCAAATTCGTCCACGCTTCCTACAGTATAACCCCCTCCATGAAAGTACATTAGTGCTCCTTCGCCTTTCTTCCTCCGCTCCTCGCCAGACTTCGGATAGAGGACTCTCACAGGAATCGTTCCATAAGGGCCGCGTATCGCCGTGAACTCAACTTCTCCAATTGGGTGTATACCACTCTTTGGCAAGTTGTGGAAGCCAAATACTTCAAGGTGGTGTCGCCGCTCCTGATGAAAGTCCTCATCGCCGCCAAGGCGGAAAGTGGGATGCTTAAAAAGAAAATCCTTGATGGACGAAGCGAGGGTTATTCGATTGCCCGTTGTAGGGATTTTAGAGGTTGGCATTGTCACAGGTCCCGAAGACGTGATATGAATGCACAGAAGTAAATTCCCTGCGGCTAATATTTTTCTCTTACATTGTTATACATTCTAGGATGTCGCGAAGCCTCCGATGTAAAAGGCGAGGATTACATCATTGAAGACCAACCATTGTAGAAGAGCGCAACGTAGTAAAGCTTTCGCTATCTATCATGCAATTTCTAATCGAAATTATGACGTACAAATTTTGGAGTTTGGTAGAGTCCGCAAGCATTTAGCACGTCATGTCGGAGTTGATGTGTCATGTGCTGCAGTACTGGCCTTAGCTCAGGGTCTGAAGCTAATCGTCTAAACCACTTACGTTCAAATATTGGAGTAATGTGGAGAATTGGGCTTTACTATAGAAGCATTTAGAGTGATAAAATACCCAAAGAGTAAAAGAGATGTTCGTTTCAACCTAAAATGCGAAAGAAAAGTGTGGGAGATGATTTTGGTAGTCGGTTTTTAGTTATCACTAGCACTCCAGAGGACTATAATTAGTCAACTTGCCATATTCTTATTCTGAGCTCGCAATACTTCTCCTGTCATAACAGATGCGGGTGAGTAATGAAACCCTCAATAGAGACCTAAGTTCATTCTTCAAGCAGGCAAATATCGTACAATCTACAGAAGGCGTTCAAAATCCTCCCAGCATTGTTAGCATAACGAACTGAGAAACCCAAAGGTCCATGCAGTGGTATTTTGAATTGAGTGACAAAGACTAATATACATTGAACAAGAGTCCATGTAACTACGTCGTTATCTGGATCTGTCTCAAGAACATCCACTCAAAATCACAACCATCTGCCGTTTCCGTGACACCCGATCATTCCGCCTTGAAATAACCATTCTTACATGATTACAGTACGATCCTTTTTTCACACCAACAAATCGACTAACCGAGACAATTTCCTCTCCTCATAAGGTTGGCAGTCACAAATACTGTTGCTGGAAGAGTTTGACTGAGTTTATGAGAAAATATGCCTCATCGAAAACGGCGGGATTTTGTGCCACGTAATCCTCACAGGTGTAAACTCCCGTTTTAGCCTTGCAATTTGTCCAAACCGACCAAGGCTTGTCTCCGCCAGCAGATTCGCCACAGAAGGTGATATTGAAGACCTATATTTGACGGGAAGTTAGTCAGAAGCTAGACAAACTAAGCCGTGCAGCTGGAATTTAGATATTCTGATAGTACCAAGGGGGGAACTTACAATTTCCAAGACGCTCCAAGCTTCTGCAATGTCACAGTTGCTTGGCTCGAAATCTAGAACAGCATTGCCCCAACCGGCAGGATTCGGATTACCGCTAGCAAGGTCTGCAGGTATCTCGGCTCGAGGAAAGAAGAATATTCTGACCGCATCACTCTCAAGTTGAAGTGCCCAAACGCCACCTCCATGGGCATTGAACTCATCGCCAAAAGTACCAGCGGCGTTGGTCACTCCACAACCGCTAGCACCTGTAGTCGAAAGCGTGCAGTTTTTTCGCGGGTTGATGCTTGTCACTTGTCGGCTGCCAACCTCCATGTTACATTTTGCGCCAGTGTACATGGAGATATCGTTGTAGTTTTGCAGAGCGACACCCTCGACGATATCAATTTCGCCGTAAGTCGGCTTCGCTGCATTATTTAGAGTCCAGCTAAAGAGCAGTGAGCATATGTTCTCTCTGTTTCATAAAGTGTGCTGCATAGCTATAACTTCTCAAGAGGGCCATGTACGTACAAGGATGGCCAGATTCCACACGCGTTGCCGGGCATATGATCAAAATCTCCAACGAGGAGACCGTTGTTGAATGTGTCAATGCTCTCCAAGCGCACGCTGCGACGTCCCGGACCTTGCGGGCTCAAAACAGTAGTGTTATCGGCACCCAGGTACACCTTCCCGTTTACGATCTTGGCGAGGCCGGCGCTCAAAGCGGTGGCTTTGTCGACATAGGTCACGAAGCCCTTCGTTGGATCAGGGAACTGCTACTGAGTCAGTATCAATCGGTGAGCTCCTGAGGCTTGTGAATGCTCACGTCCCGAAAAGCAAAGCTGTCGAAGAAGTTTGTCTGGTCGTAAGTCTTACTGAGGACATAGCTGGCGGTAGCAAAGCGCATAAATAGAGTAGCCGCGTAGAGGCTTAAGAAGCCAACGTTACAGATCTTAGGACTAAACATTGTCACTGATTGTAGTCACCCGCTTCCGTTAAGTTGAGAAGCAATCGTTATCAATTGCGCCGTAGGCTCCTTCTTATACCAATTGAAGTGGTATGAACGTCGTTTGGAGAATGGCTAGATTTGGAAGGGAAGAGGTTGAGGCGATGCTACCTCGTATGAGTTGGGTAAAAAATATGACAGTGTGTTCATGGGAGGATTAAAGATGAATCTTAGGCCAACACTAATCCTATAGATTTTACGTGAAGAATAATAAATCCTTTTAATTTTCGTCGGAACATCACGGCCATTCGGCTTATTCACATCTGCGTTGTGAAAGCCAAATGTTTAATGCAACATTTATAACAGTAAGATATCTCCAAGTCAGCTATTAGGGCTAAACAGTGCTCTACTAGGCGAGCATGCACCACTGGTTGCACATGGATGCAGATACACAATAAGTTAAACGTACGTAGGACTTTAATCAAAGGTGGAAGGATCTATTCCTCTTTCTGCAGAGGGTGTAAGATTAGTGTTGGTCTAAAATCATGCAATTACCACTCAATTCAGGCCTCCGGGAACGCTCTCATGCGATGTGAATGTATTTTTGGTTGTTGCATTTTCATAGCAACTATGAGAAGGTGAAGGTTGAAACTCATTGGGGCATTTAGAGCCACGAATTAATTGATTATATGGAGAGAGGCAATGGAAGCATATTAATTATGAAATCTCTCGGATAGCAATATCTACTGACATTGATCATTTGGATAAGAAGCTGTGAGCTGGAGTTTATGATGTGTCTTCGTGAACTGCTTTCCCCCTTCAGTGATTTTTTTGGACTGGGGTGGAGTGGATTTAGTCTCAAATTCACTCTAACGCCCCAGCCCAAAGCTAATGGACCATACCTGGATGGGAATAGTATCTGCCTATCTAGGCTAGCGCGCCATTTTGGTCTCCAGTCTAAGGACATCATTATTCTTTGCTGGCTCAACACCGAAATACTATAGGTATCAGAGCCATGTCTGATGATCTATGAGTTGAATATTCTCCTATTCCATCATAATCGTCTTCTTTTATAATGCTCCAATCCTTCGGCCTATAATGATATTACCTGCCATGTCTATTCATCTTTGACGCTCAGCCAGCGTGCCGCGGCCGAGAACTGGCCACATGAGCAAGATTCTAATCCTATTCACCTGATATTCACCCCCAAACGGGACTGACTATGGCGTTTGGAGCCTCTGCCAAGGGACTAGCCCCACTAGCGCGTTTTTGCTTTGCATATAATGCCTCTCGCAACTCCTCCTTCCTCTCTTCTTCTTCTTTAGGAGTTTCACTGTTCTCCTAACAGAGTCTACGTTCTGCTGATTCTCGTAAACCGCATGGTCTTGGAAACTTGACTTGGCGTAGAATGGATGCAGTGACAAGAGGCCGACCAAAAATACCACACCTTCTCGTTCACTTCTCAACGCCACGGAGTTAGCAGGTGGCTCAATTTCCTGGATGGCCTTCACAGGCGTCCCAGGTGCTGCCGACGACGACAAAACGGCGGGAAAGAAAGGAAGCCCTTCGGGGTTAGCGAAGACCGACATGTCTGCCATCTCCCTCCCGCCTGGTTCTGACGCGGACTTTGGGCTCATACTCATTGTCCATCGCGAATGGCCAGGTTCTTTGTCTGTTTACGAAATGGGAACGGGGAACTACGCATTTATGTGTCGTGTGTTGACAACTGGCTAATACCTGGTTGATTGGTGGGCAGTAACGGAGCCCTGTCGAGCTATAAGGACGTGCGACCTGTGGGCTAGCTTCAAGCTTCCTGCAGATCATTACCGCCGGCGCGTGCTCCCGCGATGAGCTGCTTGTCAACTTCGCTGCTTGCCAGCTTAATTGCCTTTCAGTCTCGTTTCGGCTAGCCACCGGGTCCGGTGTCGCTATGGTCTGAAGGCATGGCAGTTTTAAAGATCGTCTCCTACATTTTTTCCCTTCTAGATAGCTTTAGATAGTTTTCTTCCAAACAACAGAGAATTTAGCTGGTTGTACTCTTGCCTGCTTTTCTTTTGACTTGCTATAACAATGGCTGAATCTGTGACTAGGATATGTGACATTAAGCAACTTAACATGAGATAATGGCGAAAAGAACTGACTAAAACCCTCTGTGATGGATATGTTTAGTCTGTTAGGAAACTTCGACGTCAAAGGAAAACAATGCTTGATGGTTATTATGTGAAATATTGCGAGTAATTTTATTTATTATTAGCACTTTTATAACTATAGAGTAGTAGGGAATTTTAAGACTTATGAAAACAGATCAGCTCTACCGGCTGGAGACTGGGTATCTGAATTTCGCTATCAAAGAATAGAAGACTATCCATAGCTACCTACTATATCACTCAGCCATCGACCCCGCGATGAAGATGGAGCCGGATTATCGCGTATCCCAAGTAAGCTGAAACCCTCGAACGGAAGATCCAAATTGTACTGTTTCCACCTCAGGCTCAGGCTCCGGCGTTGGATCCAGAACTGCCAGCTCCCCTAGTGGAACAGACGAAATAGAGTCTGTGTCGGATTCTGAGCTAATAGGCATGACCTCAACCTTCAGAGCTTCTCGATGTACCTCGGTCTTCTTGATGGTGAGAGCCTTGGTGATCTTCATGACTTCATGTTGTTTTGAAGCTGGCTTGTCCTCATCTTCCAAATCCATCATGACGATACGTCCATCCTCTTCTTCGGATTCATCATGCGGTTGATCGTGCGAAGTCGGGAAGCCGTACCTTGGCTGCGCGGCAAGCGGAATTTGCGACATAGATGGTGTCGCGTGCGAGTTAGATGGCTCATGCACCAGAGCTAGAGGGTCTGGCAGTTCTTTTCTGCTTATTTTCCAAGGAACATCTTCCTTCACTTTCATGTTAGTCTCTCCTTCCCCCCTTTTCTCTTCCTTTTCCTTTACTTCAACAATCCTGAGTGCTTCCACTTGTTCTTCCACCTGCTCCGTATCGACATCCTCAAACCCAACCTTTCTAAGAATAGTTCCGACTAGATATTGGTAACGGTTATGCCCTGTGACAAGCGAACTCATGTCAACATTCTGAATCCCATATACACCTTTTACCTCTTGCAGGCCAGCAACTCCAAGTTGAACTTTGCTTGTCCTGTAGAGGAAGCCCAGGATAAAATCTTCAGTGCTGTAAACATTCACCACCCTTGCGGAGACAACTGCCCGAATTCGCCGCCAGGCACTGCTATCGGAGGGTGTGGGGGCACCCATGAGGATAACAGACTCTACTAAGCCAAATGCGTTCTGCTCTGCTAACTCTAGCAAGCAGGAATATATGACTCGAGCACCTAAAGAATATCCTATTAAAGTGACAGGTCTCTCGCCTTGAACCTTGCTGATAAGAGCATGAGCGAGAACCTTCCCGGCTTTATCGCTCCTTGCCACGGCCACCGAAAAAGGATTATCAAGTACACTCGCCATCCTTAGAAGCCCAATTGGCCACAAGCCGGCATACAAGGCACCTAGCAGAGTTCGACGGACTATTTCAACTTTAGCGCCTTCCCAAGCATAGCTTTTCAGGACATCTGTGAGTGACCTTCCAAGGCGAAGAAGCGCGGCAAGTTCCCAGCGAAGAGCAAAGGGTTCGATTCCGGAGTGATTTAGTACATTCCATGGCTTTACTATATCAACAGAGGAATTTATCCAACCGCTTATTCCGATAGCGACACGGAGCCTGTGCTGTTGCTGCTGCTCTCGGTCCTGAAGCGAGAGAACATCAGCACGCTCAGTCGGGTATTGGCTTGCTGGTTTGTATGAAGCTGGAGGTATCATTAGTTAGGGTAACTGATTAATAGGGATCAGCCGGGCTTGGTGGGGTGTAGTAAGGCTACGCATGGCGGGGAGAGTGCATACCGCGTATAGGAATGAATCGAAAGTCTTCTACTTCTTTGGCGTACTGATCCATCATTCGACCTGTCATCTTTCCGCCATACGCTCCAAATAGCGTTCCCACAAGGACACCGCTGCCTGCAAGAGCACCAAGATATCCAGATATGACTGTAGCACCCAATCCAAGTCCTCCCATAACTGTACCGACGCCTGCAGCAAGCAGCGGCGCAGCCAACCCTCCAGTTACGCCAATGAGTACGGCACCACCAACAGTGGCAAGTCCAACTTTCCATTTTCGTGCCGTAGCATCATCCGCGGCTTTCTTTTTAGTCGCCTCATCAGCATCCATGGTAGAAGCCGCGGTGGCAAGAAGGCCCTGAGCCACTGATTTTTCGTGCTCTGCTAGGGTACCGCCGCTGAGCTGAAGGCTTGATGCGAGATGCAAAAGAAGGACCCGGGAATGAGCAGGATAATGCTTAAGACTAAGAAGAAGTAACAAGATACAATGGAGAATGAAAACACGCTTCGGCTCATCAAACTGGGTGAGATGTGTGGAGATAGGGGCATAGATGGCCTGCTGGTCTGAGATATTTCCCTTATTCTGGTTCTGACTTTCCCCACCGTCTTCACCCGCTGCCCAATCCCAGTACTGCTTGTCTCTTTTCTGCCTCTCCGTAGCATCTTCCACTTCCTTTCTTTTTGCTTTCGCCCGGCGAACAGTCTCCCCTCTCACGGCCACTACATCGCATATCCGGTGCAGGACTCCAGACCTCCATTTGTCAAAGAACGTCAGGGCGGCTCGCCGCAACTCCTGCATCTGCGTTGAGGATATCTCACTCTCTCTCTGCTTCCTCGCCCTTTCCGCTGCAGTCGTCGTACCATCTTGCGGGCTATCAAAGTTGATCAGATTCTCTTCCGCGGGAGCCGGGCTGGGGAGGGGACTTGGGGATGCCGAGGAGCAGTTGGTTTGCGAAGCGTCAAAGATCGCGACGAGGTCACTGCGCATTGCATCCGTGCAGAGCAGCACGAGGAGGACAAGCTCGGTGCGAAGGGCAGGCGTGTCTAGGACTGAGTTAAGGGAGGCTCCATCGTCGGCCTTTGCAGGAGCTTGGATGTTAGCGTTCGAGGCCCAGTTCCCTAGTTTAGAGAACATTGTGTTGGACAATATAGCTTGCAGCTACATAGGGGCGAGATAGTGGTCTGGCGAGCTCGAGGTGGGAGGAAAGAAGAGGGATAAAGGTAATTCAGGTATCATCAGCTTGAGGTTGTGCAGCAAGGATCCAGCTCCATCTGTGTGGAGGCTGTGCTGCAGTCGGCGAGTAATCATAAATCGTACGAGCAAATGGATTGGTGCCTTTCAACATTTAGAAGGAGATTGATTGGCTCCAATGTATGATTGTGCGATATTTGGGATAAAATGTCTTCAAGAGACGGGAGAGATTAAGTGCATCCAACGCGAAAAAACGTGAGAGCGCGATATGGTGGGACTGTCTGAAGATCGGCTGCACACCATTACCCAACCCGATGCTTTGCATTGCAGCTCCATAGCCGCCAAGACATCCTGCATCAACTTCCATGTGAAAGTATTGAACATCACCTCATACTATGGCTAAAATCCTGTCTTATGACGGCAGTACAGTCAGATTGTTTTCCCCCAGATTGTATAGCGGCGGAAGGGACCCTGGCATACTTTCTTTCAACCTCGGCAGCTCCACTCTTGGCCATCCGCCGAGGGACTAAGAGCTCTTCTACAAGTAATATCTACTGAGGGCTTCATCATGTAGCACCATAGCTCTTAGACATATCTTCAATTCACTTATCTCTCCTCTTCCATCAATCCCCCGCGAATTGCTCTCATCTTCTCTACCCCCTTAAACATGCCTCATGAAACACTCACCCGCGCTGCGGTAGCCTCACATAACACCGCAGACTCCCTATGGTGCATAATCGACCACAAAGTCTATGATCTGACCGACTTCCTCGATGCCCATCCTGGCGGTTCCGTGGTGCTTGAGCAGGTCGCGGGTACCGATGCTACTGAAGCCTTCTACAACCTTCACCGACAGGAGGTGCTAGAGAAATACGCATCGCTTTGCGTTGGCGTGCTCGAGAATGAGAAACCCGAGGTAATCGTGCCGAAACCGGGAGACCTGAGTCTTGTGCCCTATGCAGAGCCGCTCTGGTTACGTCCGCAGTTCAAGAGCCCGTATTTCAATGACAGCCACCGCAGGTTACAGAAGGCCGTGAGAGAGTTCGTGGATACGTATGTCACGCCTGAGGCGCAGGTCAAAGAGAAGGATGGCAGCTATATTAGCCAGGAGCTTATTGACCGCATGGCGCGAGAGCATATCCTAGCGATGCGACTAGGTCCTGGGAAGCATCTGCACGGCAAGGTGCTGCTCGGCGGTGTAAAAGGCGAGGAGTTTGACTACCTGCATGATTTGGTACAGGCACAGGAGTTCGTGAGGAGCAGCTCAAGGGGCTTTCAGGATGGTAATATGGCAGGAATGATGATTAGCTTGACGGCTGTGCTGCAGTGGATGGGGAATACTAAAATTAAGGAAAGAGTTACGGAGGAGGTCCTGTCAGGAAAGAAGAAAATCTGTCTGGCCATTACAGAAGCTTTCGCGGGAAGCGACGTCGCCGGGCTTCGAACCACAGCAACGAAAACGCCAGACGGGAAACACTACATTGTCAGCGGTACGAAGAAGTGGATCACCAATGGCATGTGGTGCGACTATTTTGTCACTGGCTGTAGGACGGAGAAAGGCTTTTCGGTTATACTCGTACCGAGGGGAGAAGGAGTGGAGACAAAGCTGATCAAGACGTCCTATTCCACGGCAGCGGGAACAGCATTTGTTGAATTCAATAATGTAAAGGTCCCTGTGGAAAATCTACTCGGCGTGGAGCACAAAGGGTTTATCGTTATCAGTGAGTGGTACCGACAAATGAGCTTTGAATGGTGCTGACACTTAGGCAGTGAGTAATTTCAACCACGAACGGTTTATGATGTGCTGTGCTGTGATAAGGCAGTCCAGGATCGTTGTGGAAGAGTGTTTGAAATGGTGCAACCAAAGAATAGTTTTTAAGAAGAAGCTCATCGAGCAACCGACGATCAGACAAAAGTAAGTAGCATCGGGCTCTCTTTTCTTCGATTAATTGTTAGGGTGAATCCTTTCTTTGCCATGCTTCCCAATATGGACTGTTGCAGTTTTCGAGCATCACCCCGCAGCATCACCCCACAAGAGCAGTTCCAAGTGTTCGCCGTGGGCCAGGGGACGTCTAAATATATGGGCGACACTGTCTGAGCCAATTTGTCAAGATGCTCTAGCTGACTCGGAAGTCAAGACTAGCCAAGATGATTTCCCACGTCGAAGCCAACCAGGCCTGGCTAGAGCAGATTGCGTACCAAATGTGCTCGATGAGCTATGCGCAACAATCCAATCTGCTCGGTGGCCCAATCGGGCTTCTAAAGTCTTTCGCAACTAGGTCAGCGCACGAAATTGCTGACGAAGCGGTCAACATCTTCGGTGGCCGCGGTTTAACTCAAACTGGCATGGGAAGAAGGGTGGAGGAGTTCCATCGCACGTACAAGTTCGATGCGATCCTAGGTGGTACAGAAGAAATATTGGCGGATCTCGGGGTGAGACAGGCGATAAAAGGCATGCCGAAGAGCATGCTCTAAATGTATTTGCCAGAGGTTAGAAATATATCACGTCCCGCCATATGCGGGCTCGGACGGAGCTAGCAGGGCGGTTAAACAAGTCGGTTGGGAAAAAGCAGTGCCCGTACCAAGACAGTCCCTACACGTGTTAGAGCGAGCATGGCGGACATGGCGGACATGGTCTCATATCGAGTAGTGTAGAGCGGGTTGATTGTCGTGCTTGTGCAGAAAAGAAAGCGCTCTCGGCCTCGGGATCGTCGTGGCCTTAGAGCAGCACCAGCACAGCCGATACGTGTCAAGACGGCTGACACTAAGGAGAGCTAGAAAGCATGTTGGGGACTGAGGCCGAAGCCAAGGGCTGGGGTCGACGATGCAGCGGTTCAGGAGGAGTCACGGCGGGCAGCGGGAAGCAGTAGCAGCAGTAGTAGCAGCAGTAGTAGCAGCAGTAGCAGCAGTAGTAGCAGCGGCAGCAGCAGCAGCAGCGGCAGCAGCAGCAGTCACTCGCCGCTGGTTTTACTTTGAGGTCGGCGTCGACGGGCATCATGTGCCGTGTCCAAATCACAGTACCAGCTGCACGAAGAGCGTGAGGCGCCAGGCGGCGCTTCGCTGGCTGTTCCTGCGGCGGTGAATGGGCGCATGGCAGCCGTGGCAGCGGTTGGAAACCCGCAGAAGGCCTAGATGCTACCTAGCTTTCTGCGAACGCTGCATGGGCCGCTGGCTACAAAACAGCCATCCGCCGTCACCAATCTTGTCATCATCCTGCCAGGTACTCGTCCACCTCATCCTTTGGCTCTGCGCCGATTCATCCGCACGTCCCAACGCCGCGCCATTCTGCTTATTCACTCCAAAGACCTACATAAGCCCGAGCTTGCCACTTGCTTTCCTCCTCTTGTTCTCTACAGATCCATTGCTGAACAATCTGCATCCGGCCCTGCGACTATCTCCGTCTTATCTTAATACTAGCCATTCTTGAGCGCGCTACTGTCCTGTCGTCATAAATCCACTCGTCCGGCTACCACGATGCGTTCCAATAGCATCTCCTCCGTCGCCTCGACCTCCTCCTCTCCAGACTCCGTCGAGTCATTTCAGATATTCGTGAAAAACATTGCCGGCGACAGTAAGGCAACCGTTGTCCGCCGCTGCCTGGAGCCTCGCATGCTAATCTTGACCTAGCAATACCACTCTCCATCCCGTCCACAACCTCAATATCAACACTCCGGTCGTTGCTAGCTCTCCGAACCAACCTACCGTTATCAGATCTCCGCCTCGTCTTCGCCGGCAAGCACCTCTGTGCGTCAGAAAGCACACTAGCCGACTATTGCATCGCACGAAACTCCACATTACATCTCGCTCTACCGTTGCGTGGTGGTATGCCGCCTAAGAAACTCCGGTGCAGTTATAGGGACTGTAGAGATGCGGCGCAGCGGATCGTTGGCGACTGCGGCTTTTGCTCGGGTCACTTCTGCGGGAGGCATAGGCTACTCGAGGACCACAAATGCGAGGGACTCGAGGACTGCAAGAAGGAGAGTCACGAGAGGAATGCGGATAAGCTGAACTCGGAAAGGACGGTGGCAATCAAGGGAATATAAGCGTGTGTAATACGAAGCCTCACTGCAATATAGCATGGGAAATCTGGGCGGTTCTGGGCGGAGAGAGTCTTTTTTTCATCTATGAGCGTTATTGGGTTACCGGCGTTGATCTGGAGGGACTTCTTTTGATCCCTCGTGGTTGCTGCTGCTCCGATTTTGTCTGCTGTTGGTAAAGCGGCTGAGCTAGGGTTATGTGCTGGGTTTTTGGGAGCTCGTGCAAATGAGAGTTTTTGACGCCTGGCTCTATTGCTAGCTAGCTAATATTGATAAATCCTCTTTCGAACATACCACATCTCACCCCTTTTCCGTTAGCCTTGCGCTCGGAGAGCTTGCGTGTTCTAGACAATTACTCGGTTCCATTAGGCTTTAAAGTTATAGTACGACAGGCTTCCGGAGCATTGAAGTACACATTCTAATATTTTACCTTTTATTGTGCAGACCACCAAGCATGGGGTTACGTTGTTGCCTCGTCACGCGATCATGCAATTACTTGCATCGTCGGATACTTCATGCATCAGCACTTCTCAGCCATACGCTTAGTAGGACGGGAGCAGCATTCCGCTTCCGCATATTAAAGCTGCTGGGGGTTGACGCGATAGGGCTGGCTGTGGTGCGCTTCTAGATTTTCACAGCTCACTCTGCTGCACGATGCTGATCTCTAGCGGTGGAGGCGATTGGGACTCCAGACTTTGGTGGTGATAGCACGAGACCGGGAAGTGCGAGGCTGGACTGGCCGGAAGCAATTGATGTGTCGCGAGACGTGGGTTGAAGCGGGTTGAAGTGGGATATCTTCGTATTCTCCGTCAATGCACGAATACTTGTTAGCAAAGTGTCTCCTCAGGCCAATTCAGCTCGGGATGTTTGAAAATCTTTTCGAGTGTCGTCGTATGCTGTGTCACGCATGCTTTTCTCCGGCCCTGTCCGGTTGAGCTCAACGCCGTCGATCCCTCTCACCATTTCACATGCGGGGCGGTAGACGGCGACAGCCTTGTTCTAATTAAGGCACCACGTAGCGAGGGGGCTGAAAGCCTTCAAACCTCCATCTACTCGCATTGCTGCTTACTCTTCACTCCATTGCGGTGCTCATCGCCACAGCCGCCCTGTTCTCGACTCATTACAAGGCCGTGGATCAATTCTTCCACCACCCTGCATAGCCGTCCGTAGCTCTGCTAGAACAGACTTTCGGGGCTTGTCGGTTCTGCTCCGGATTTGCCAATTCCTATCTACTGTGGGGGTCCGCCCTGTCTTGGAGAGAGGTCGCTGGTGGATCCTCGAAAAGTCCTCGGAGCACAGGACACAAAGTGGTCGATTACATGAGGTACAGATGGGCCGGAGACCAGGTACTCCACAGCCGCTGAGGCTGAGCAAGACGACGCCTCTGCTTATTCATACTTCATCTCTCTGACAAATTCTCTAACCATACAGCCATCGTCAAACTTCTTCCCACTTTTTGGCCCCCACCCCACGT
>KV749710.1:0-15416 GCA_001692915.1 Glonium stellatum
GTGAGTGAGTGGTGATTGGCCGGGGCGGTGCCGGAGCAGTTGCGCCATCAGAGCCATCAAAGTACCCACAAACAACGTAGGGTCTGCGGCTCTATAGGCGCGATGGGCCTTTGGCAGTGTCGTGGACTCGGGGCATGCAAGAGCGTCGGGCCAGCAGCAGAGAAGAGGCGGTTGGTAGCCAATTGACCTGGCCCTCTGGACAGGCTGGTGCGGTTTGTTCATGGCTGTTGAGCGCAGCAGAGGGCAGAATCGTCATTAAACCCAGGTAAGCTACTGCAAGACATAACCGGACGTGCAGCAATTCTCCCCTAGACGTGCATATCCATGCAATTTCCAGCTCTCGTCCTCTTTGCTTTCCTGTCCTCGACCAGCCTCATGGAAAGTCTCTGTTGACCTCTGCCTGTCTGGCATGAGCACGACCGCGACAGGTCGTCTCCTCTTCTTCTCACGCTCGTTATTTCCGTTTCTTCACCTTCGTTTGTTCCGTTCCTTCGACCTCCCGCGCCGGGCGTCTCGCGCGCGCGCATCTGCACTTTGACGGCCTTGTGATCGCTCGTTGCTCAATTTGTCTGGTTGCATTCAGCTTAGATTCAGCGCGACTTCTTTTCCTTTCCGTTTCCCACTGTACCTCCTGCCAGAGCCGAACATGGAGCCCGCTCGGGATGCTCCTTGGGCTGAGCATGAAAAGGTACGTACCTGGCGTACCTGACCACCCGTTGGACCACCTAGAGCACCATCCGCCCAATAGAATTTCATGCGCCCGACTAATCCTTTTTACTGTGTAGGTTTATTTGCTGGCAGAAATAATGAAGGCCGCACCAGTATCGTCTAATGTCCTGTACGGAATCATCAGAGAGGCTCAGATTCAACCAAAGTGGAACGACATTGCTCTGCCTCAGGGTACGTCCCGCCAGCGACCCGCCTCTGGCCAGATTCCGTCGTCTCTGTCGCTACCTGCGCTTTTCTTCTGACCAGTCTGCTTAAATCTACAGACGTCTATATCCTTGTTTCCATGCCGCCATGACTAACTCGCATCTTCAGGACGCTCACTCCGCTCGTGTCAAGTCGCCTACAATGACATTGCAGCCGGGTACTCCGCCGGTGACTATAACAGACAGCATCCCCAATTACCTCCTCCAATCATTTACCCAGGCCCTGAAATACCAAAGAAACGTCCGCTCCAGCCCGAAACATCCACGCCCATTGGGCGTTTGCTCCAACCCCGACCCCCACATTCCTACCCAGTGGATTACACGGGCGGGCCTGCGTATGCAATGTCTCCAGTCGGTGAGCCAGCGAACAAGAAGAAACGAGGCCGTCCTACTAAGGCAGAAGCACAAGCAAGAGCAGATGCGGCTGCGGCACGAGGGGAAGTCTACCCACCACCCAGGAGACAGAGGACTTCACTTCCGTCCACAGAACTGCAACCAGCAGGCAGCACAACGCCTGGCCCAGCACCTATTGCGCCTATTGCACCTATTGCACCTATGATTACGACCACGCCTCAGCATACACAAAAGGAGGCAGGTTCAGAGTCATCGTCGAGTAGGAAAAAGCGTGGCAAGCCTTCTAGGTTAGAACTGGAAAAGCCGCAACCGGAAAGAGCAACTGAAACAGAATCACCCTCATTTGTTGTATCTGCACCAGCCGAAGGGAGTCGTCCGCCACCGTTTTCGCAGTACACACCGGTGTCGGCGCCTCCCTTGGCTTCAACAGAGCAACAGCATAGAGATCGAGACACAAGGATGGAAGGAATCGAAGAATCGCAACCCCGGACTGCTACCCCTCGCTCGTTCAAAGATACAGTCGGCATATAAGGCGTTACTCTCTGGGTATAAAAACACGACTGGCGGTATATTGTGTTTCGAAGCGTTTGCACGACTCCTAACGCAGTCATGATGACCATTTTTTGCCATGATACCATTATGGACCTGTAGAGGTATGCTTTGCAAATATCTACGCTTGCATGCGTCTACATGAGTATCATATCGCAATTGCTTTCTCATATTTGCTTATCATTTCCTTCCGACTTTCGCTGAAAAATTTTCCTTAAGCCATGCCTTTCGCTTTCTCTTCATTTTTCTCTTCATTTTTATCTTTGAGATTCGACGAGCAATAAGTTCTAATGTCTATCTCTATTTTACGACTTTCGTGGACGGTCTCGGTGCGCCTAAACGTTTTTCATTTCTGCAATGTGTACTATAGCATTTACATTTCCTATGTTTTGCTTTGTTAAAGTCTCACGGCGATGTACAAAAGCACTATTACCAATCAATATTGATAGCATTAATCCCCCCTGTATCGATTTCGATTGGTCTTCCAACCTCGATCCTTGACGTCGCAGAGATATGCTTGCATTTAGGATGCATGGGCTCAACGTACGTATCCTGCCCCTTTAGGCCAGTAGGAACAGAGAATAATGCACAGCCTGCAGCAAGGTTTCGGACAGGAAAGCTAGGAAGGAGGGAAAGACGCGAGACTGTGCCGCATCGATGGCCAGAAAAGGGAGATTCAGAGAGATGAAGCGACACAAAGCACGTTTCTGTTTCAGCAGCTCAGGTTCGCACCACGACGACCGAAATCGATTGATGCACAAACGATGAAACAAAAAGGCCCGAGGAAATTTTCAGCTGTTGCTGCACGTAAGCGCTGCATTAATCTCCGCTTATTTTTCTGCCGAAATTCTGATCGCAGGCTTGGCGAAGCGCCCGGGGGGAACGCGCCTCATGACTCAAGCTGCATATTCTGATGCAGAATCCATCTTGCATCGTGCAGCCGCAGCATATCGGGCGCGACACCACAATGCCCCCAGCCCAACCACATTCCCCAGCCTGACAGCCATTGTGGAATTGTGGAGAAAGATAAATACAACCTCATCATCTAAATCCAAATCTGTCGTGCAAGATGTTACCAATTTTACCAATTTTACCTAACTTGCCCGACTGATTCGTGCCAACAGAAAGACAATGCTGCGGCACTATTGTATGTACGCCAGCAATGCAGCTACTGCACGAGCATCGGTAATCAAGTCAACATCTAGCTCAGGGAGAATAGTAAAATATAGAAACACAGACCAAGATCAATATTAGTCACGCTAAAGCACCAGAAGCTTTTTTACGCCACACAATCGGCGGCATCTCCCATTAAAGGCAGAAGATGTCACCGCTCCACCAAGCCACACCCACAAGCCTCCCTAACGGTGCACCAGGAGACGACTTTCCGTGGGGTCTGGCCAGTCACCTTCCCCATCCGAAGCTAAGTGCAAACATAAAACAGAAGAAAAAGCAAAAATGATGGAACGGCCCTGCGAATCATGGACAAAGCTCAGGTCTAAACAAACAGGGACCGCCTATGGCGACCAAACACACACACACCCCCTTATTCTTGCCATTATTTGTACGCCCTCTTTCCCGTTTCACCAACGCGTCTATCGCGAAAAAAAAAAACGCCCCGTCCTCGTTGTCGGTGCTCTGACCCGTAGTCCAGAAAGCGCAACTCCCAAGCCCCAGCCCACACATGCCAGCCTAATGACTCTCTCTGCATCACATGCCCACTTCGATCTTCAGGGGGGCCGAGACTCTTCGCTGGGCAGGAGCGCCTCGGACGGACGAGCGAGCCGGCCATCCATCCATCCATCTAGCATCGGATCGTGCCGTATCCACAGCGAAACCCCACTAGCGGCCACCGTCGCTGCCACTGCCACTCCCAGCAATCCCACCACCAACACCAGCAACACCACCGCCGCCATCCCTCCCGCCGCCACCCTCCTCCTCCTCCAACCCGCTCCCCTCCACCTCCGCCTTCTCTCCCCGCCGTATCACAAACGGCTCCCACGGCGCCCCTGCCACCCATCCCAGCACCATCTCGCTCCTCTTCTGCCTTCTCCTACTACTACCACTACTACTACTCCTCCTCCTCCACCAACTGCTCCCGTCGCTCTGGCGCAGGCGCTCGACGCCGATGCCGCCGTTCGCCGGCATCTCGCGCTCCCAGCGCACGCCGTCGCCTTTGGGGTCCTCGTGCACGCCGGGGGCGCGGTGGGGGTGGCGCGGTTGTAGGTCCCTCGAGTCCAGGGCTGGAGCCGGAACTGGAACCGGAACCGGGGCTGGGGATGGGGATGGTGGTAGTGCTGTTTCTTGAGCCGGAGCCGAAGCTGGAGCCGAAGCTGGCGATGGTGCTGGAGATGGTGCTGGGGAGGGGGACGGAGAGGGAGAGGGAGAGGGGAAGGGAAAGGGGAAGGGGGAGGGCGATGCCGCCGGGACGAGCACCACCGAGGCAGAGCTGGGAAGGTCGGCCCACTGGACCCCGACGCCCATCTTGCGCGCGAACGCGGGCCCGATGCCGCGCTCCTGCGGCCCGGGCTCTTCTGCTGCTGCTGCTGCCTGCGTCGTGCAGGGGATCTGCTCGGCCGTCTGCTCGGGGTCGTGCAGGAGCGGGTGGCGCGGTGGTGGCAGCATCAGCGTGTTGTGCGAGCAGGATGGCGGGGTGTAGAGGTCGTTGTCGTTGGGGTCGGCGACGTGGTGGGGGCGTAGGTTGTACCAGTTTGGGAGGTAGTGGGAGAAGGGTGGGGAGGAGGACGGCGTGGCGATGGTGTGGGTGTAGGATTGGAAGGGACGGCGGGGGGGAGGGGTTGGGAGTCGGAGGGTGGAGCTGGTGAGGTGGGGGAGCGTGAAGCTGGGGAGGGCGTTTGAGTCGGGTTGTCTGATTGAGGGGAGGGCCGCTAGGCTGATGGAGGTCGGCGTGTGGTTGTCGGTTGTGTGGCCGGCGTAGGGCTTCTCGTATGGCCGCGTGGTGCTGAGGTCGGTCCAGGAGATGAGTGGCGCGGCGGTCCTGGGGAAGAGGTGGTTAGCTGGGCTTCACTGCGGTCTTTGGAGTACTGTGGATGGCGTTATGAGTGGTAGGGCCGGGTGGTCGAGTGAGGAAATTGGGGTTTGAAGACTGCTGCTATGCCTTGTTTGTTGAAGTGATAGGATGGGCTGATATGGCGTAGGAAGTTTCGGGAGGACTTACACAGACACGCTGAACGCGGTGACAACCACCATGCTTCCGAGTGCGTTAGAAGGTTTCATCGCTGCGGCTAGGTCGCTATTCCTAGCTTGTATTCCGTGGAGTTGCGTTCGTGCAAAATCGATAGGTTGGCTAAAGAGCTCTTCTCTTGATATGTGTGTTTTGTGTGATGCATGCGAGGAGGGCGGCGGACGGGGAAGGATAATTTATGGGACAAATAAGTCTGTGGGGATAAGTGATGCTCTGACTATTCAAAGCTTAATAACGTTAGGGTGCCAAAGCTACCAATGGACTAGCATGTCAGAGAGGGCTTTTTGGTCGCGAAGTGTTTGTTGGTGGTGGTGCGGGATGCTTTTTTGTAGATGACATTGGGATGGAAGGCGAGCTGGGAGTTTGGGTTTGGAGGAAGGCGCTGGGGGAGGTTTCCAAGGATTAGGGCAGGCTTGAGCGTGGTGTTGGGTCTGGTAGAGGGCTTTGCTGCTGGTTTCAGTTGGGTTTTCTGAAGATAGAATTACTCTACTAATTAGACTGTTGGTTTGATTAAACGGGAATCTGTTCAACCAACCAGGATTACTGCTACCGAACCTGTAGAAAGGCCCTGGAGAGCATGAAAAGTTTTTAATCGTTTCATTCAAGCTTCCACTCGACCAATAAACAGAAAACTCTAAACGGCTCATGACCGTTCGTGGAGATATGCCACGGTACTCATGGTATGCAAAGGACTATAATCACACTCATCTGCACCAAGACTGCTTCTAGTGTTCTCGAGAATGTGCCATTGTCGTAGGACTGTTAATATTCGATAAAGTAGGTTTTGCTAGTGTTTAACATGCTGACAACCTAAAAACAGATATCTACAGTTCCTAGTCAAAGAAGTTAGAAGATTTCTGTTCATGCCAGTAGGTAGGAATTTAAAGACAGAGCTGTTTTTGTCATAGTCATCCATCCTCTTATGATGCCTGAGTGGGCATAATGAATATTCTGTTCTGTTGACCAGTCTCTGTGCTTGTTTGTTTAGATGTGGGATTGAGATGACTCAACACATGGCCTCTTTAAGATCTGTTGTTACAGAGATATTGCCGTATCAGCCATGTGTTTTTCTGTTAGACCACTTAGCTATCAGTAAATAGTTCCGAAAGGAAGGCGTGATTGGAGCGACGGAGATATTTTGATGACAGGGCCTTCGTTTAGCTTGATTGGCTGAGATTTTAAATAACACGGGTGAAGGAACGGACAGGTAAACTAGAGGAATATTTATGCTTATTTCCACCACCACCGAGACACCCACGCACATCGGTGACCTAGTTGCGCCCCTGTGAATAGCCTTGAATACTTCAGAGAAATATAAAGCTGTTCTGCAGATTGAATCGTGAAGTATTTTAGGTGCTTAATCAGAATCCTCATAGTATGATGACAAATTAAAGAATGACCCGCCATGTAAACACGTTTCTCAGCAGCACATGGGATATTGGTATCTCGAAGAATGTCCTAAATGAGGACAGAAATTTGAATTTAGTTGATTAAAGACATATATTGAGTAAAGTCTTCTAATCTTTAACAGAAACCAACATAAAAGATTATATTCCTGAAGTCTAGTGCTGTAGAATACGCCAACTGACTCCGAAGGTTTTATCGATGGTCGTAATCCGTTACCTTGGCAGAGACGTCTTTTATTTTGGGTTGCCCTGGTAGACAGGCAAGGCATACTTACTCTCTGTCAGTGGGTAAAGCTGAAGATAAAATCCAATCGCACCGCTGACAAGGAGCACGTAGTATGCGATCGTCCAGCCAATAGGCAGACTGCCATCGTCTACTGGTTCGCCTTTACCTGGCCTTTCTCCATCTTCCTTCTTTCCAACATCGTTTAGTTTGGTTGGTGGCACATCATGAGCTCGGACCCTGCCCCAGAACCTCGGAAGACCCATCCAATTACAGAAGCTGTGGGCGAGGATGATGGCAAACACATTTCCTGTCCTGAGGAAGATGAAGGCAGCGAAGAAGCCGAACAACGAGGTATAAGTGAACTGGAAGAGTGAGCGTATCACCGCTGGTATGGCGTGGGTGTGTGGATGAGTGAGTCTGAATTCATAGTAGTGGTGGATATGAGCGATTCCGAAGTAGAGGGGAGTGATGAAGATGATCTGGGTTGGCGAAAATTTGGCCAAAAGGTGAAGAGGAATCACCAAAGAGCGCCAGATTAGTTCTTCTGTGATCGGCCCCTATCAAGCATTAGCTTTGTCTTTTTCCACCGGATGATGAGGACCAACAGCAACGAAGTTCCTATAACCCATCCAACTGCTGAGGACTTCACGAACGTGAGTGCCTCGCAACCAGTCCTTCCACCCACCCTCTGCTATACCAGCCTCAAAAAGAGGACCGGCAAATAGGATTGCTACAAGCAGCAGGGTCTTTCCGATGTCAACGAGAGAGACTGGCCACCAGCCCAGGAGCTTGAGAGTCTCTGCAGGAGAGGCATCACCCCACTGGACAATTACATATATGGCGATGAGCGCACTCAGGGGGCACGAAAGGGTGACTGCGCGTATCCTAGCGCGTATTGAAGAGGGAACGTCCCGAGACAGCTGAGGAGAAGGTCTGGTTGCGGACGAAAGATAGAATGGGATGACATAGATAAGAGTGAAGAGAATCTGCAGCCAAGGAGTTAGTAGGAGTCAATATTTCCCCTGCTTTTCCTTATTCACGCTACTTAATAGGTAGATGGTATTAACGGCGGGGCAGGCTGGGTTGTGGGCATGACATGCAATGATAGAGTGGGACGCACCGATAGAAGAACCGCAGATCTGGGAGAGATGGCTGGTGCTTTCTGAACTAAGAGCATGTTAGGTGAGCTGGAGAAGGTGTAACAGCGATTGCGACATGTGGAGTTGGGGTCCGGCGCGAGGGGTGGATTGTGGATTTTGGTGTTTCGGAGGAGGGACAACGGCAGCCAGTGGATTACGACGTACCAGGCTCTTTGGAGTAGTAGGTCTTCAGGCGGTGGAGCAGACCGATGGGCGCCATTATACGCGATGGTTGTTTACAGCACGAGAGCGTGGAGGCGGATGATGGCCGCGTCGTAGGTGGTTATAAGAGACGGGCGAGAGGCTTCCCGGAGGGGCAGCTGTGGCATTGGAATTTGATCAACAGCAACATGTACGACAGCAGCCCTGCACAGCAGTAAGTAGCCGAGCAGCAGAGCGGTAACTAGACCAGACAAACGAGACGAACAAGACAAACAGGACAAACCCGACGGAACCGGACGAACAAGACCCAGGACGACCAGGACGACCAAGACGACCAAGACAACCAAGACAACCGAGACGAACAAGGCGAACAGGAGTTAGAAGACAAAGCCGACAAACAGGCCAAGCCGGCACACTTGTCAATTCAGTCAGCCGATCGGTGGTTCACCGTTTCCGCCAAAAAGCCTCGGACGGTTGACCCCTGATTGCCCACCTGCCCAGGAGTTCCCTCCCAGCCGTTGGCGCGAGCCACCACCAAGCCCAAGCCCGGGCCAGTCAGCAGCCCCCGTCGATGGCAACGGTGCGCCAGCTGGCCTATGATTGACCCAACTGGCTAAGAACACGCCCTAAAATTAAATCCTCATTTCCCTGGCGCCCACCACTCGACCAACACGCGTTTTCCCTCACGCTTTTTAGTTATCGAGTATCGATAGAGTGACGGAATCTAGAGTGCGCAATCGGCTGGTCCGAGGGGCTGTGGAGATAGAGAAAGATATCCCTGAGGGGTTGCTCGCTGAAGAAAAAGGGCCATTCTGCCCCCCCCGAGAGTGGGCTCGTATCGAAAATCAGCAATATCATAGAATCATATATTCACAAATTCACAAAACCCCAAAATTCCCTCTAGCCACAGCGCTTTTCCACTCCACGACGCACTCCGAGGTCTGTGCTGTGCGCTTTTGCGGGTACCTGAGTTGGCTGAGTTGGCTGAGTTGGCTGGCTTGTCCGACTGGGGCATTGGAGCGGAGGCACCTGCATTCGCGAGGTGCAGCTATCCTGCATCGTGCAGCTGCTCAGCTTTTTACCAGCTGTCCTCCTCCTGGTTTTAACAGTCGCCCGCCTTTCCGATCCTCTTTTCCAATCCTTTACAACTTTTTTAATGCCTTTGTAGGCCAATTTGTCACTCATTTGGACATGTCTGTCTAGCTCTTCTTGTCACTCTTTACGACTACTATTTGTGTCTTTTTATTCAAAGTCTCTCGTTTGGCTCTTATTTCTTAATTTAATGTCTCTAGCGATCTGAAAGCCTCTGATATCGATATAAACGACCTGTACAACGCCATCTGTACTGGATTTTTCTTTTTTCCCACCATGTCCTCACCCGCACACCGCAATTCAAATTCGCATTCGCGCTCGCCGAAACACTCGCCGACCTCCTCCTTGAACTCTTCTCCCAAAAGACGACCGCTGCACGAACGGTCAAACTCGCAGACAAATACGCACGATAGTCCGACAATTCGCATAGTCGACCAGCCCGACGCACAGATCTATTCAAAGACCCCGTTCCCAAGCCATCCCTCGCAAATCCTACGCCCTCGCAATGCGCCCGGGTATACGTTCGAGGACAGGGGTTCTCGCGTTTCAGAGCGCTATGCTGGCACCAATGCGGTGCCAAAGTCTCAACCTCTCGATACCCTCGTCCCGAAACCCTTACAACCCTGGAAAGCAAATCGCCATTCGACGTCGACGAGTACTTCAGAGGCAGACACTATCGTGAACACTTCTCCCTTTGCCTCCACATCCAGTCGATTCAGTCGATTCTCACAAGGCACGACACCCCGGTCTTCTCCGACCCCGTACGAGAATGAAAGGGCGGGAACCTTGAAAATACTTGAGGAGGACATTCCCAAAGAAAACCGTCCTACCATTCGGGCTGTCGTTCCTTCATATTCGTCCGCTGGTCACGCATTAACTCCGAGAGCATCTGCGGTGTCTCTTACGTCGTCATCATCGTCAGACACTCTCACCCTCCGTGAGCGCGAACATCGGAGAGGCTCTTCCCTCTCTAATACGCCCGTACCTCCCCCGAAGAGCCACAAACGCTGTCCCTCAGCCAGTTCTAATCATAAAAAGAAGAAGCAGGCTTCGTCTACCGGAAAACTACCACTAAAACCAATCCTTAAAAACTCCGCCGAATCCCTCGCGTACTCGTACACGTCCAGCGAGCGCCCTCGGTCAGCCTCGAGCCCACCATCTACACATGCCGCTCGCCACGTCACCCTCGAGAACGGAGTCAGAATCCAGTTCCCCATCGTTCGGCCGCCATCGGCAAGCGGCTTACAGGCAGAGTCGCGTGTACTGCCTAAAAATCCTGCCCGAATGAACCGCTCCTCACAGGTGATACATCAGTGGAGCTCCCAGCTTTCGACAATACCCTCGGAGTCTGAGCGTGGATCGCAGTCGATACGTGGTTCTCAGTCGATTGCGGAGGTATCTGGGCCAAGCGGGCAGATCCCGAGAAGGCAGACAATCGCGAGCATCGCGTCTTCAGATGGTGCCAACCCGCCCTCTGAGCCCTCAGATTCCTCTGTGTCGATACCCTTGCCTCTATTTTCGCCTGCGCTCCGACCTTCGGATGGGAGGGACTCTGATGAACACCACGACACGGTTTCACCACTACAATCGCCTCCGCTGAGACAACAAAGATCGGGTTATTTGAGCAGGAATAATAGCGATGCGCGACCAGGCTCTTCTCGGCCGGGCTCGTCTCAGTCGGATTTTGCAAATTTTATAGCCAGCACAATCCCGGCATGGGCCAGGTATATAACTCCCGATAAGATCTGCAACCCTATAGAAAACCCGCGCCAGCTAATAAGTTTGAAAGGGTCTACTACCGACGAGGGGAGCGTGCTTCCATCGGAGCCCCAGAGTCTTCGACCGATGGATCAGAAAGTGTCCGAGTCCCCACGGCGCAGAGCGGCCGTACAGTGACTCCTTCGGACGGTAATTTCCCTCTGAGCATCTATAGGCCACGAAATCGGCCGCACCAACATCTCTCGCAACCCGTCACAGACTCGATGGTGATATCCGAGGCTCCCATTGAGCAGGACATCTATGTCGTTGGGCCTCGACGAAACATATCTTCGCCTTTCACACCACGACTGGGGCGAGATAGGCGGAGTACGGCTCGATTAAGCGCATGGCGAGCGCCATCTCTCGACGAGCCTTTCGGTAGCTTGGTTTTTAGCCCTCAGAATAGACAGATATTGCTTTTCTGTTTAGGTTTTATTTTTCCTCTTGGTAAGCTAGTCAAACTCCAAGACCCGGGGTTTGGGGAACCACACTTACGCTTATATCAGCATGGATGATCGCCGCGTTTCTTCCTTTACCTATTAATCCGGAACTGTCAAAGGAAGCGACACGCAGTCAGGTAGATCTAGAACGAGCCTTTGCTCAACAGATCGGTCATATCGACGAAAGACGATATCAAAAAGCTCTCTGGTGGCGAAATTTAAACCGAATAATGTCTGCTGTTGGTATTTTACTCGTTGGAGTAATAGTAAGTTTGCACATTGTGAATAGAAAACAGTTGGAGGCTGATATTATTTTTTCACTATAGATAGCGTTGGCTATATTGGCGTCACGCATGAAATGATCACATCGAGCATCTTATGAGCATGCTTCTAAATACCATTTACGACATCACACACCACATTCCTTAGCGTTATATAAAAAAAACTTTATCCACATATCAATGGGCGTCACTCCTTCTCGTCCATTTTCCTAACCCCTTCGATTTCTTCTATTTCACGAATGCCATTTACGCACGATTTATGCACCCCACCCATGTCTCCTAATAATGCTTTTCATTTTTAAATTTCGCCATGACTGAATGGCATAGATGACGAATCCATCGATCGTCACGAGTGCTACGGAATCTAGAACATGTTAAAACCTTCATGTCAGATGCAAGCGTTGCAATTTTTCTCATTTCTAGCGAGGGCTTTTGCAAGCGTATCGCATTAGCGGGAGTTTTGATGCATTGAAAGCTTCATGAAAAGCTTTTAATGTTGGCGGAACAACTTTTGGTTTTTCTTGTGTTATCTGGATTGTTCACCATTCAATCTGCGTTGCATGCTGCGAAAGCAAAGGAGCAAGCAGTTCATATTACCATACTCTCCATCTAACCAAATTGGACAGCTCCATCACGCTGGAAGCGTGTGGCATCTTTGTAAATTAAGCTTAAACCCTATCAATGAGTTTAATAGCATTGCAGCCCCCGCCATGGGGGTTGCCAAATTAAGAAATTTTGCTTCAAACCCCAACTTTGAAATGCTGCGTTTAGCTGAATAGCGACTTGGAGAATTGGAAATTCCACAAGACCCATTGAGATTATGGGAGTACGAAATGAGAGTGCTTGGAGAGCGGTGGGGAGGGGCTGAGGATGCTGTGCAAGCACGGCAACACCGACACGATTGCGCCAGCGCATGATTCAGTATGATTGCTGATTGTGAATGGTGCTACTTGTATGACTGAAGGCTAGAATATCACTATTTGAACATGAACAGTCATCTATACGGGAAATCAGTGCTTCGCCTCCACCTCAGAGGTGGGTAATTATGAGTCGAACATCCATTTTCGCGCTGCTGCTGTGCACTAAGCCTAAAACTTAACTGACGTCGCCGCCTTCATAAAGCTCCAGCATCCGCACACTTTTTCGCCCCCAAACACTTCCATTCGCTCCTCGCAAGCAATCCAAAGTAATACCCTGGTAACTACTTCGTACCTAGATCTCCATATTCTTCTCCCGACATCCGACATAATCCATCATGGCTGTCCGCGCACAGTTTGAGAATTCCAACGAGTAGGATCTTGTGCCCCGCCATCCCCACGTTTTCCACCACAAGAAGAAAAATCTCTAACTTACGCTCGCGATACAGAGTTGGCGTGTTCTCTACTCTTACAAACTCTTATGCGCTAGTAGCTGTCGGCGCATCTGAGAACTTTTACAGGTGCCGTGTTCTCTTTTGCGGTTAAACTTAGCTGCACGTGCGAATTGAATGGAAGGAGCAAGGCTAACATGACCTGCTCTATATAGCATTTTCGAAGCAGAGCTTCAGGATGTCATACCGATTTGCCATGCCACAATTGCAGGAACTAGGATAGTGGGGAGATTGACGGCTGGGTAAGGAATCCCTCCGGCCTTCTGAACGTTTCATTCCTTTTTACCGGAGGTTGAAGAGCCGCTTCATAAAACAAGTATGCTAAGATATATGCTGCAGTAACCGCAAGGGCCTGCTCGTCCCAACCTCCACGACCGACCAAGAGCTCCAGCATCTGCGAAATTCAATACCGGATGAAGTGAAAATCCAGCGAATTGAAGAGCGGCTCTCGGCTCTAGGAAACGTCATCTGTTGCAACGACCATGTAGCTCTCGTACATCCAGATATCGAGCGTGAAACGGAGGAAATAATAGCAGATGTACTAGGCGTTGAGGTTTTTCGACAAACGATTGCAGACAACGTTCTCACCGGCTCTTATATGGCATTAAGCAATCAGGGCGGTATCGTCCATCCGAAGACATCTATTCAAGACCAAGACGAACTGTCGGGTTTACTCCAGGTCCCATTGGTAGCAGGTAGTGTGAACAGAGGCAGCTCAGTTGTGGGTGCCGGAATGGTGGTAAATGACTGGATGGCCGTGACAGGTATGTTTAATTTCCTTCGATTTCCCCTTCGGATTTCTCTTAAAGCCATCTTCCGCATTAGATGCTCCAGTTTTCAGATCACTTGCTAATACAACACATTAGGCCTGGATACTACTGCAACAGAACTCTCAGTCATCGAGTCCGTGTTCAGGCTCGGCGAAGGCATGGGACCCAGCGCTATCAACACTACAAATAAGGACACAATGGTGGAATCATTCTACTGAGGTGGCCTTTTTGAAGCGATGATGGCACGAGCTTGTATGTTTCTTGGTAGACGGTCTGGATAGTGGAAAGTGAGGCTCGGCGCATGGCGTCTGGGGATGCAGGGCTAGAAAAGTATTCATAGCTTTAATCTTGTAGAAACAACGAGACCGGTGCCGCGATGCTCTGCAGATTCTGTTCTCGCCGAGAGGATTCCAACCCCTAAATTTGCTTTGGTGACAAATGCAGTATCAAAGCTTCTAGGCAGTGCTCCAGGACGTTTGGCGGGATGCGGAATAGCTTGGCGAATAAAATGGAAGGACTCGCCCGCATATAGCCTGTTATAAACTTGTGTAAACATAATATTAAAGGGCATTAGAAACTTATCATAATGATTATAGCAAACCATAATAAATCATAATAAACCATAGTGGATCATAGTGGATCGTGTGTGCGTCTCTAGTAGGGCTGAAGGCGGTGAGTGGCGATCAAGGCAGAAGCTTGGCATGTTACATAACGTCTAGACATATCAAAATATCGTCCATGCTCTTTCACCACTGTCCAACTATCAGTACCGAACTTTTCTTTTTCTCCGCCCGCCCTTACCATCACATATCGAGGATCCTACAATGAGCGCTCGGCCACTCTTCTGAGCCTCCATTTGCCCTTCTATCCCGCCACTCGAAGGCACTTTAAGCCCCCGAGCCTGTTTAGATACGCACAACACTCATTCCCGCTCCACCGGAGCCAAACACATACAAATCCACCATGACATCCTCCCAATCCTCCCAAGCGCTAACCAAGCGCACCTCCGACACCGCGCTCATGCCGCCGCCGCCAGCACCGAAACGAATCAAGCGTCCCGCCAAAGTGCTGGACGAAGACACCTACACCGACGCGCTCTCGCACATCATCGCGCGCGACTTCTTCCCGGGCCTGCTCGAGACCCAGACGCAGCAGGAATACCTCGACGCGCTGGACTCGCACGACGACGCCTGGATCGCCGAGGCCGGCCGCAAGCTGACCCAGGTCATGACGCCCGGGCCCGACGGCCGCCGCGTGCGCGGCCGACGCGGCACCAGCTTGACGACGCCTGTGATAGGAACTGGACACAGTAGAGGAAGCGACTCCACGCCCGCAGCATGGAGTAGTAGCAGCCGCCGCAGCCACCACGGCCGGGGCGACGAAACGCCCGCATCGGTGGCCGACTCGGCCAGCTGCTCGCCGCCCAACAACCCAAGGCCCGAGCCGGTCGACCTGAGCCTCAGCCTCTCGGCGTTTCAGGCCCGGTACACGTCCGAGGACAACGAGAGCTTCAACGCGCTGCTGGATCGGCAGAACGCCAAGAAGGCGGAGAAGTACGCCTGGTTGCATGCGGGGAATAAGATTCCGTCGGCGCGCCAGATCGCGCATCGGGCGCGCGAGGCCAGGTTGCTGGGCGCCGGTAGCAGTGGCAGTGGTGGCAGCAGCAGCAGCAGCGGCGGCGGCAACTCCTTGACAACTGCTGGCGGCGGCGGTGGTGGTGGTGGTGCGACCGCACC
>KV749716.1:5572-16540 GCA_001692915.1 Glonium stellatum
GGCCCTTCAATGCGCGCAACTACTTGCTTTCCCCCTTCCCCTTCCCCCTAGATTCTGAGCAGCCCACCCCAGCAGCCTACTGGCATTCTCTCTCCTGGCCTTAATTCCCCGGACCCGGAAGCTTGCCACTGCTGCGCATGGTGAAGCCACGAGCGCTGGGTTCGCTGGTAAAAGCCACCCCCGCAGTTAGTATTTTTTTTTTGCGAACAGAAGGCTTGGCAACGGCTTTTTTGGCGCGGTTTCTTATTGGTTCGAATGGTCAGTCCGAGACGTTGGGAGGGGGGGAAGGGAAAGGGAGGTTGGCGGGGTTGAGTTTTTGGAGGGGGCAGGTTTTTTGTCAGTTGCGCGGTTGAGGGAGGGGGACGGGAGAGGGATTGGTGGAATAATATTGTTGAGGAGGTTTCGAGGTTTGAGGGACTTTGGGTGGTTTTGCTGCTGGCGAAGTCCGTTGTTGTGGTGGTGGGGAGGAGGGCTGGAGTGGGTCTTGGGAGGGCGGTGGTCTGGGGACGTGTTAGCTGGTGGAGAAAGATGGTGTATGGGGAAGAGAAATGGCTTGATGGTGTACTAGAGAGTGACTGGGTTTTCCTTTGCGCTCGTCTTCCTTCGCTTTAGCTTCTGTCTACACTGGGATGCCACTGCATTGGAAATGGTGGTGTATTTGCCATTTCTTATCGCTTTTGCTCTGTTGGAGATAGCATTCGAAATTTTTACGTTGGTCTACTGCAGGTGTGGTTCTATGTAGTCAAAGGCAGACCTAGTCCAGGCGTTGATCGGTCCAGACCTGAGGATTCAACTCCCCACCAAACACCCCGGTAGTATCAAACTCGTTTAGTGCGGCGAAGACGCAAAGGAAGCTAATGATCGAAACTGCTAAGATAATTTGATAGAGTTTCTGGCTGATTGATGCCAGTGAAGTGCATCCTTTCCTTGTTGTGGTGCTATTGCCGCTCTCTCTTAGTTGGATACTTTCACTATAAAATCAAATCAATCAGCATCTGTCCAATCAGGGAGCTGCTAGATAATTCTACCAATCTCAAACTTTCTGAAGTTAGGCATGTTAGCCATAGTGTTGCTTTTTTACTGACGGATTTGGTTATACTACATTTGCCATATATAGGTGTATTTTCTGTTTGAATCTGTCGGGCAAGCTGAATTGCTACCCCTCAGTGCCGGTATCAACGATAGAAGAGCAACAGAAGACGACAAGTCTGGCGATATGGACAGAAAACCTAGGAGCACTCGGCGACTCAACGCATTTGGCATCTTCACCTCCCCTATGGGGCACAGATTGAACTTGTTTTGAAGCTTATCAGAGACCTCCTGATAGCATTTGGCGTGCTCTCGGCCTAGCCAATTAATCGACTATTTTTGGCATGTAACGCAACCTTTCCTCGAATAATTGTATAATATTTGCGCGTATTATGCAAATCCGTGGCGCTGAGGTAATAAAAAAGATCGATGACAAGCAAAGAGGCAAAAAGTATTTGTAACAACTAACAACATGTATCGATGGAAGGAGTTGGCCTTAATGCAGCCCAGACCTTCAAATGCAACTTATCTGCGCCTCGCAAGAATTACGCTTCTCGTTCTTCTTAAACGCATCCGCATCGTCGCTAACGCCGTGATAACACTAACCAGTACTCTTAACTAAAAGAGAAAAGGCCCCCAGGGCATCCAGCGTGACCCATAGAGGTGCATCACGGAAGACGCTAGGACAACTTCTTTGGGAAGCTGATAAGTGGAGCAAACTAAAAGGCCCACCACATAGACTGATATAGATCGATGTCTTTTCCCTGTTCTATTGTCTGTGCTAGAGTCCGGTGCTTTGAGTGCAGCTCCGATCATCTTTGATGAGGCCACCTCAATACGAAATGGAGTTCCAACTATCGCTACTTAGAGGGGGCATATGCACCTTTGGTGCTGACGAGTCATTATGTCTTGCCTGATTTTTGTCAAGATAACTCTAGCATTAGCATAGCTTGTGTTAATCCACACAGTTCTCCTCGGCGATATGGATTGTTCCATACTTCTATCTTCGATGTAGATTTTCATTTACCAATTAGAGAACTAGCCATGCTAAGGAAGCCTTTGATTTCATACCCCAGGGGAAACCAATATTGAGCCGTCGCGCGCCTAACAAGTTCAATCGTAAGGAACCTAGCGAATTGGCATACCAAGAGTCGATTTCTATCATGTGAGGCGGCGTATCTCAGCTGGTTGAGGTTTAGGTGTTAGTTGCTCCGGATTGGAAAGAGAAGACGAAGCCTTATAGGCCAGGTTTTGGCGGGAAATATGCAAGCCATACATCTCGAAGGAACTTTTTCCCCACTGTACTGCATGACGTTCACCGGTCTGAAATCGTGCGCCTTAGGCGCATCACTAGCTGGCCTCTTGCATGCGTCGTTTATGTGCATGAGGCCATTTGGCTACAATACGAGGTTTGCGCATTCCGAGGTGCATAGGCATGAGTTGCAGCTTCTCTTGCATGTGTGCATATCTGACATTCTCTACCACTGATTGGGTTGCGCTAGTACGCGAACTTGCCCAGAAACGACGTAAGATTTTCCACATCCCGTGAGTCAAACCAAGACGATCATCGAGAAGACCATTTTGTCAGGCCTACTTTTAGATTATCGATACGGCAGGGTTTAACATACACCTGTGGCTAATATGTCTAAATGATGATAATCTCTAGGGCTGACGTTTCAAAAAGAAAAATACGTATAACTGAGAAAACGGAGAGCTATGTAACCTAGCGGATGGCTCCGGAGGCTAATTACCGGAGGCTTCATTAGTGGATTCTGTATGACCGTGTAGTCCTTTGAATGATCTTGAGGAGCTCAGTGCGGTGAAATTTTACTTGTTTTACTGAAGCTGGCGTAAATCTAATAACTCGATTCAAACCGCGTCAGCCCATGTGGTCTCCGGCTGCTCCTTCGGTTTTAGTACCTGATTTGCACCTAGCATTATGGAATCTAGTGTGATTTTATATAACGGATTAGTCTCTAGCAAACTAATAACTCCGGTGTTTAGCTAATCGGAAGGTACCGTTTGTAATGAGTCTTTTCTTTAACCCACCAAAATACATTATTGAGTTTGGAAAGGAATGGCATTGCTAAATTGAAAAGGGTCTAGCTTAGTAATACCGGATTAGAAATGGCACTCAACGTGCATTGTCCATCGCTAGATGGAAGAAGTCCATCCCTTCCCCTGTATCGGAAACAACTTTGAATATTGGAGAGGTCCAGTCTTGTATCTTGTTTTACTTGGCTGTGGTAAATCAACAACTAGAGATAAATCAAATTTGAGACCAAAAGGCCTTTTCCTAACAGCCTATCAATAAATGCGGAATAAATGGGGAGGAAAACACTCACAAAACTTAGCATAAATCTGCATAAACCCAACCTGCCGCCTAGATAGAAAGCTCACCTCCAATAAGCAAACCCCACCATACGAAGAATAACAAGACAATACAAAGAATTGTAAACCCCATCTGTCTGAAATTCTCATAACGTGTTAAGAGGACGAGAGCCATAGCTATTCCTAATGTACAGTCCGCAAGCCATCTGAGCTGCGACAGAGGTCTTTCATCCTTTGGCATTTGATTCAGGTAGTTGCGTATTATACCTGCCTCCATTAGAATAATTGATGGAACGATTATACAGACAGTCGGGATTGCTAGCGCCATGGTTAAACGGAGGCCGTTGGACGAATCACTGTCAAAAAGGATCGCAAAGGGGGCGAAGGCAGCAGCAAAGACGCAGGTGACGCCGGCCATGACGCCTATAACGTCTACAAATCCATATATCCAAAGGAAGGCTGATTCTAAGCTTGCGATGCGGGATGCACTTTGCTCAGGAGTGGAGGCCGAGATGTTGAGGGCAAAGCTCATGGCTTTCTCAGCCGTCAAGAGGAAGATTGCTGGAAAAACCAATGATAAGAAGGGTAGCAAGACATCCGATGAGAGTACTGAGAGTGCTGGTGAAGATGCGGTGGAGGAGTGTAGCCTTGCTCTTTTGCCGACCTAGTAGCAAGGGTACCAACGCTTCTGGGTCTGCTCGGTGCGTCATGTCCGGAATTCGTATTGCTTAATTCTGGTACCTGCTTAGCGTTGAAATCTGAAGAAGTAAGAAATGTTTATATTGAGGCAGCTGGACAGGGTTTCAGCTGTTTGATGTACTCGTACTTCTCCTTGGCGCCAAGTCATGCCTTATTGACCCGTGCTGTAAGCGAATCCCAATGGGACTGCTGATGGTTTGTTCGGAACGAATTTAAAGAATGCTGGCTAGACAAGAGATTAAATTGGAAACATTGTCGTAGTCACGGCGTTTTAACTTGGTTAAAATTTATTTTATGACTTCATGACGCCCCAAGCTTAGAGCCATGGCCCGCTCCACTGCCTAGATATCATTACAAGCTTGTGTATTTGCAAGTACTCAAATAGTTTCAAGACAACTTTGGATTCCGTAATTACAAAAGAATTATGTAGTTAAGCGTAGGGTAGAAAGAATGGTTCAACTTGGATATATAACGACAGTCCCAGGAATATGACAGTGTAAGAATAACGGGTGAAAAGCTGATTGTTTCATTGACAATGTTGTTCCCTAATATGCTGAAGTAGTAGCATTACCTGCTTAATAGGCTCCATAAAAACACAGATAGCTGCCCATGCCCGACCGTAACATAATGCAATACAGTCCCTAAAATGCTTTGGTGAAGAAGGGACCCTAACAGACGATCTCAAAACAATCGCCATATGACCCGAACCCGTCGAGTAGAAAGCAAGTGGAGTAGAAGTTCATTAAATCCCTTTCACAGTTCTTGTTTCACTTATAGTAGAAACAATTGCACTGTTCATTATCATAAGTCATAGAAACTCTCAGAGAAAGTTTCTAACCACGCCTTACCCTACCGCTCCTTGTCGTCTTTGCCAGAGCTGGTGGCACAGCTTTCGCCTTGCTCGTTGCAGTTGGAGCGTCGTAAGATCGAGCAGCACGTTTCGGCTTCGGAGCCGACTCCGAACTTTCTGCCTCGTCCGTTTCAGCTTTGCGTTTACGCGTGCGGGGCTGTGTAACGGGTTGTGATTCCGGTGTGACCATGGCTTTAGTTTCTGGCTTGCGCTTTGAAGGCTGCGAGGTCACCTTTCTCTTAGAGGGGCCAGCTGAAGCAACAGGCTGCTTCATACGCTTCTTGGACGCATTTGCGCTGGTATTTGTCTCGGTGGATGAAGGGGTAGGCGGATGTTGATCTATAGTCGCTACCATAGGAGACATGGGAACCACAAACGGAGATTGTGAAGAGGAGCTAGCTACTTCTTTAGTCTTCTCTAGCTCTAGGCCATCTTCCTGTGTCTTCTGTGGTGTACCCATTTGTTGAGAGAGCCACGATGAAATACCAGCGGCAAGAGGGTCATCGTCGGGACGGTTGAGCATGTCTTCTGCTAATTCTCCAGCAATTTCGTCAGAAGCCTCTTCATTTGCGATCATCCTCATAGCGTATTTGAGTAGAAGTGACTGATCAAATCCTTCGAAGGGACCCCCGGCTTCGGCCAAGCGCTTCTGAAGCGCAGATTTTAAAGCTTCTGAATCTATATCACTTGCTGAAGTGAGTCCTTCCAACTCATCACCTGATGCCTCCGGTGACGGAGATAGGGGGCCTATCTTCGGGCCTGATTTCGCTTCTCCAGACTTGTGTACCTCAGGAACCGGAACGCCCTCTGGTTCCAAAGATTCGCGAGAGGTAGGCCTGGGAGTTCCTCCAAGCCGCTCTCTCCAATCTCTAAGCAGAGCATATGGCTTCTCATTTCCATTGAATGGTTTGACCCGCGCCTTGTCCTCCTTATCGCGACTTTCCCGAGATCGCCACAAGACTGTTGGCGTTGGTGACAATTGCCTATCCTCAGCAACTCGACTTACACCCCCTTCGATCTTTCGTTTCTTCCTGCCACAGCTCACATCCGATGTAATCTTCCGCTTCTGGCCAGTCTTCGGCGTCTTGCTCAGCGACTTTTTCTCATCATGTCGTTCGTCGTCATAGCCCTCGGACCCGCTTTCTATGTCATTCCAATAATCAAAGCGGTCCCAATCTTCATAATTTTCATCTTCGTAAGGCGGCGGTGAAGCGACGGTGTGTTCAGCGAGGTCATCCTGTAGTGCAACCGAGTCAGCGGCTGCGTGCGTAGTTCCAGCATTGAACTCCGAGCGCATACTGCCGGATTCAACATTGACTTACTGCTACATGATAGGTTTCCTCAATATAGTACCACGGATCGAAATCATCGTATTCGCCGTCCGACCATGTGTCTCCGAGGTCCGACATGCTTCTAACCCTAATGCGGTGCGATAGGAGGAACAGAGAGGGGACCACCGACCGGCGTAATTGTGGAAACGTCGGGGCTGAAGAGTTGGTTTGGGGTAATGCGAAGCTATATACTGTAGTGAAATAAATTTTTGGAGATCACCTGTGCGGTCATCTCACTGCAGCGCTGCGCCAGCTGGGACGCGTCGATGGTTGATTGGTAGCGCAATGCGAAAGCGGGAACTTAAAGGAACGAGTGAGGTGAAACGGTTGAAGAGCTAAAAAATTCTCCGTGGAATGGTAAACGGAGGAGATGGTGGCTGAGAAGGCAAGGTAATTGAGGGTTGATGTTGTTCTAAGGTTTGGATCCATCTAGAGAGCGTGGACCTTGTTGGCCGCCCTGGCTCAACGAAGAAGCTCGATAATCACAGCGCCATGTGCGACTCAGCTACACCACCACTCACCCGCTCTTGCTTTCTGGATATGACGATACCAGCTATTCCTCGCTTCGGCAGACTTCGACTGCAGAACTGCAATGCATGAAGGATATTCGGAAGCTGATATGTTCCGTCAGACCCTCCAGCCATGTCCAGTTCTCCTTCCCGTGGCCCCCGCGTTTCGGCTAGGCACGGCTCTGCACCATAAATGCAGGCCGAGGATGGCTTTTGAGATACATGAACATCTTCTGAGCCTCCTTTCCACATTACGAAGATTGAGGTCTGACTTCCTCATTTCCGTAGTAATAGCAATTGCCTTGTAACCATGCGTGCCCTTCGAAAACCAACTTATCTATCTCGCCTCATTAGCTGCAGCGGAGCTTCCACAATCCGACGGAGCTCGACCGCTACCCCGGTCATCAAACCACTAACATCAGTATTGATCGCAAACCGTGGAGAGATAGCTCTGTAAACGTTCCGAATGCTCTGGTCTAGGGTTTCAAGCTGATTGGACAACTGCAGACGCGTTGGACGAACAGCATCTGAGTACGGTATTCGAACAACAACCCTCTACACCGACCCTGACGCACGATCCCAGCACGCCTTAAGCTCGCCTTACGCGATAAATCTAGGCGACCCGACTGCATATCTTGATGGAGACCGGATAATTGAGGTGGCTAAGCGGGAGGGCTGCGAGGGTATACATCCCGGTTACGGTTTCGTAAGTTGCTGGGGAAAATATCGAGCAATGGCACAACACTAACGGGAACATGAAGCTGAGTGAGAACCCTACATTCGCGCGGAAATGCACGGAAGCGGGCTTAAATTTCATTGGTCCGCCATGGCAAGCTATAGAAGCTATGGGAAGTAAAAGGTATACCTGTCTGTTGCGTACCCTGGGGCTTGGCTAACATGATATAGCCAGTCAAAAGATATCATGACTGCGGCTGGAGTCCCCTGCATACCTGGATACCACGGTAGCAACCAAGATCCGCAGTATCTAAAAAGCCAGGCGGAAAGCATTGGCTACCCTGTTCTTCTCAAAGCCGTAAAAGGCGGCGGAGGAAAAGGAATGCGTATTGCGAAAACTCCGGACGAATTCTTAGACCAATTGGCTTCTGCGAAATCAGAAGCACGGAACTCGTTCGGTGATGATGTCATGCTGGTAGAGAAATATATCATAAAGCCACGGCATATCGAGGTGCAGGTCTTCGCTGATAAGCATGGGAACTGCGTTGCTCTTGGGGAGAGGGATTGCAGCATTCAGCGTCGGCATCAAAAAATATTAGAGGAATCACCTGCGCCCCATCTAAAAGAGGAAGTACGTCAAGACCTATGGGGAAAGGCACGAGCAGCTGCGCTAGCGGTCAACTATGAAGGCGCAGGGACTGTCGAATTCATCTTCGACAACGATACCGGCGAATTCTTCTTCATGGAGATGAATACTCGCCTCCAAGTCGAGCATCCGGTGACTGAGATGGTTACAGGAGAAGACCTAGTACGATGGCAATTAATTGTTGCAGAAGGTGGTAAACTGCCCCTTACGCAAGAAGAAATCGAGCGGAGAATATCAGAACGAGGAGCAGCTATTGAAGCAAGAATATATGCAGAGAACCCCGACATGAATTTCATCCCCGACTCTGGGCCATTACTTCATCTCCGCACACCTACTCCTACTTCGACCGTCCGTATCGATGCTGGGTTCGTTGCTGGCGACGAAGTTTCCTCCCACTATGATCCCATGATCGCTAAACTCATAGTACGTGCAGAAACCCGGCAAGCTGCGCTGCAAAAGCTGCGAGCCGCGCTCGAGGAGTATGAAATCGCCGGCCCGATCACCAATATCGAATTCTTGAAGAAGGTCTGCGTCAGTCCAGCCTTCGTCGCAGGCGACGTCGAAACCGGATACATCGAGAAGTATCGCGATGAGCTTTTCATGCGCGAAGAAATAAAACCAGAACTAATGGCGCAAGCTGCAATTGGCTTGCTACTTCAGGAATCTAAAAAGGTTAAGTCCGATCCACTCTACAGCTCTTCAGGAGCGATCGTGGGTTTCGGAGCAGGCTATCAACAACGAGAATTCCACCTCATAGAAATTCCTGCCGATGGCAAAGGAGACAGCACCACCACCGCCGTACGCGTTCGACAGACTGCGCCGCAGGCGTTCGATGTTGAAGTTAATGGTGAAGAATTCATCAACGTCACGAGTAATCTGGATGCTTCAAATAGGATAACGAGCTTCTACCCGCACACCCGCCTCTCTACGACCCTCATCCAGGACGAAGACCGTCTAATGCTCTTCCAGCAAGGTAAACAATACCGTCTGCAGCTTACAATGCCTAAATGGGCGGAGAAAGCGCTCGGGATCAAGGATGTCACTAACAGCGTGCTCGCGCCCATGCCTTGCAAGGTATTACGAGTGGAAGTTAAGGAGGGGGATGAAGTCAAGAAAGACCAGCCGCTAGTGGTGATTGAAAGCATGAAGATGGAAACGGTGATTAGGAGTCCGCATGATGGAGTTATTGCAAAGATTGTGCATGGAAAAGGCGTAAGTATTTTCCTTCCCTCACTGACATGTGCACGCTTTATTGACGTACTAGAAGGACCTCTGTAAAGCGGGGACGGCTCTTGTAGAGTTTGCGGAAGAAATGAGCTCGTGACGCTGGTGTACCGAAGGTTTCGGCTCAGATGTTATACCCTCAATTTAAATATATATGGCCGATAGAACGCTAGTCGCTCTGTTGATTGGATAGGACCGCAGACTGATTTAGTGGGGATTGCCGTACAACGTTCTCGTGAAAAAAAAAAGCCATCCAGTATTGCCAGTTATAGGTCCATACAGGGCGATGTACGTCCGATTGTGTTGTGGCACACTCAAAGGGCAGTCTAATAAATAAAGAGAATTTCCTCTCCTGGCGATCCTCTCGCATCTTTCTCTCGGTGCTTCTTACTATCAACACACCCTCTCCACTTACCCCACCTTCTAAGATCAGTATAGAATTCATACCCTTAATCTAATCTTTCTTCCGGCTCGGGGAATCACTAATTTCCTTTCTTTATACTCCTCGCAAGTCTCTCTTTCGTGCTATTCGTTATGTATAACATAAAACTTGAAGCCATATGCCTTGTATTGAAAGGTATTACCATCGGTAATACTCTTAAAGATTTGACCGGACTTGTAGTCCAGACGATAGTACATGTCAGTCTCACTAATCAGGCATGGCGTAGTGAAAGCAGGGGTCGCAGGAGCTCTATGAGAACTACAAGCGGGCAAGCACCCGTAGAGAATCTATCTATAAATGGCCCGTGCACTGTGCCAAGCCCAGCTCTAGAGCCTGCCCGCTCTGCCCTCCCAACAGCACAAGGGTAAATCCGAGCTGGCGTTGAAGTATTTGCCAATGACGGCGTCGAGACTAAGATAAAGGTCACTAAAGTCTCCATAAAGTTTTCTTTTCTCTTACTTTTGGTAGATGTCTAGCCTTACATACTACCGCGCTTTGGCACGCGTCAACAGCCTGGTCACAATTTATGAAAGGACGCCTAATTATTGCCGGACTATTCTATTTAAGTCCTAGTCTAGTCCGGAATCCAGGGAGTCTCCGTCACCTCTTCAGTATCATCCGTCCAGCGTTCGAATAGACTTTGATTAATAGCCTCGCTAGGGTTGGCCTGCTGAATCTCACGCAACACACAGTCATCAAGATGCTCATAGAATTCTTGCGCGTTAGCGAAGGTCACTGAACAGATTGAGCAAGCACCCATTAAGTTTGACTGAGATGCGGTATGCGCTTTCTTGCCTATAGGAGACTTCTCGCGACTATTAGGTGGTGCCTGCTCAACGCCATGGACAGATATTAGATGGCGCTTAAAGACGTCGGTACGGTTGAAGCTTTTTTCTGCTGCAGATCCTAAGCCTGGACAGAAATCGCAGATCATGATACCCTTATAATGGGTAAGGGTGTGTCGGTGTTTATCGTATTCTCTTGCAAATCCCTTGAAATGGTACTCGCAGGTCGCGATTGGGCACTTGATTGGCCTTTCATATTGATGAGTGAGTATGCGTGCCTCTAAATCCCTGGATATATGTCCATATTCTGGAATGGGTGAGCTTTCCTGCGATGTGGTGGTCTGATCTTGGGAATCTAGTGAAGTTCTCATGGGTAGAGGGAGAGCTAGTATGGTGCAGATTGATTGTTGAGAGAGAAGATAATCTATTATTGATGCTTCTACGGCA
>KV749717.1:0-53690 GCA_001692915.1 Glonium stellatum
CGGAATTAACCCAGTCCAATTCCATGACTGAAGTAGTAGAGTCATTAATAGAATCTAAACAGGGTCAGAGGCGGGAGATGTCTGGGCTATAAGTAAAAGGGGACGATTTTGTTTTCTTGTTTCCAGCTGAACTTTTAATATATACGCTTTTTGTCTCAATGCACGACTTAACCAGGCACCCCTGCATATATAATCACTGCAGAAGTAGAAACGCCTGCTGGATAATCAGATACAGTAAATTTTTTGATACCATCGATGATGCTAACTAGAACCCGCATACTGAAATTCAGCTTGCGACGCGTCTCAGATATCAAAATTAAGTCGGCCCTGCGTGCCGCATTTTACTGACTCAAAAAGCTGTTGTGTACATGTGTCGTTTTAACCTTACGGAGATACTTCCTCACAAGGATATTGAAGCGACAGAGAAGCGAAACGCTTGGATTATTTCCAGGGTAGTCTGTGAGTTGTAAGCTGCTGCAGCTTATTCAGCTGTACTCGCGTGGTCATTTGCCAGAGGTATTTTTGAACGATAAGGAAGCTGGATTGTTGGGGCCGAAGGGTTTGAATGGAGAAAATACTGCCACGCGGGGTGTAGAGTATGGTGGTGAGAACTCCATATGGTGGAGTCGTTGCCTGCGACAAACCTATACGCAAGCAAACATGTGACTACAGGAAACTCCTGTGAATGCTACTACACCTCCGTCCACAAATACTAATAGAAAAAGGAAATGAGGTTGCATGAGTCCAAATCTGGGTGGAAGTGGATCTCCGACGCGTGACCCTTTGAACGAACGAATTCGCTCGGCGTTGCTTGTAATCATTTATACTGTGGGTTGCGCAACGGATTACTTTAAGTCGACATATCCAAAGAGGATGAGTATTTCAAGACCAGGTAATCCCTCAACACTAAGGCATCCACTTGCATTAGGAATCCTGCACTTACGGTCAAGATTCTGGTAGGAGGAAACGTCTGTCGATTGAAGAAGGTGAAAAACCTCAAATATATACATAAAAGGTAGGTGGCTGGGGCACCCCTGATCTACATCGCTATATTGGCGATCACAACGTATTTGGGGTGTAGTGCGCACGTACAACTAAGTTGATAAGAGAGGGGCAAGGGGCCAGCCTCCAGTACTCGCGCTGGGTGGGAGGGAGGGGGTAGCAGTCTAAAAGACTAACGATTTGTTATCGATTGTAGCTCTAGCGAAGGCCAACTATAAATTAAGGTTAGTATGCGCTGGATTTAACATTAATTAAACTAATATTTAGTATTAAAAGAACAACTTTGTAACAGTACGGCCCCCCGTTTTTGTAGTAGCTAAGCTCCTTAAATCTATACATACAGCTGAAACTAAAAGAGATTATATACCGTCCAGGGAAAGTGGAAAGGAAGCCACATGAGAAGTACGGGGTAGGGGCAGTTGAGCAGGTTGAACTTTTCAAGCTAGAATGGACGTTCAGCCGCATTAAATCCAAGAAATGAGACACCAGATTGGCTCCCTATCACTAGAATATCACTCGAGGCAGCCGAATCTATTGTTCTATAGTCAGAAGGAAGCCAAAGGACCCTTTCCTCACTATGAACCACCCAAGCCCCACTCACAAACAAATGCTTTTCTCTTGTATATTTCGATTCAGCACCAACGCGGGGCAGGGGGAAACCAGTATCTAAACGCCCACTGCTTGTGTATAGGTATTGACCATCGCTAGAGAAAGACAGTTCATTAGTATAGATGCTAATCTCAAGCACAGCGCTTACTGCTCCCGTTGTTATATCCCATAGCCTAATCGTGCGATCCGGTGATGCAGATGCGACCAGCTTGCCATCGGGCGAGAACGTGACCGCAGTAACCGTCATTAAGTGGCCCTCGAGTGTGGCGCACAGCGCTCCTGTCAAGTTCCATAGCTTAACCGTTTGATCCCGCGATGCAGACGCGACCAGCTTGCCGTCGGGCGAGAACGTGACCGCCGTAAGGTGATCTGCATGATTCTTAAATGTGGGGCTTGACGCTTCCATTAAGTCCCAAAGTTTGACTATACCATTTTGCGATGCAGATGCAACCAACTTGCTGTCGGGCGAGAACGTGAGCGCAGAAACAGCAGTAACACCATCTCCATAGTTACTAAATGTGGCGCACAATGTTCCCGTAAGGCCCCACAGCCTAAGCGGCTCATGGCAAAATGCAGTCAAGATCAGCTTTCCGTCAGGCGAGAAAGCGACCGCCGTGGCATGGCTTGAAGAGCCCCTAAGCGTGGTGCGCACTGCTCCCGTTACTGGGTCCCACAAGCTAACCCCGTCATCAGACAATGCGGACGCGACTAGCTTGCCGTTAGGCGAGAAGGCGACCATAGTATAGTTATAGACTTTAAGCGTGGTGCGTGCTGCTCCTATTACTATGTCCCACAGCCTAACCGTCCCATCGTACGAGCTAGATAGGACTAGCTTTCCGTCAGGCGAGAAGGCGACTGTCGCGACCTCCTTAAAATGACCCTTAAGTGTGGCGTGCGCTGCTCCTGTTATTGAGTTGAATAGCCTAATTGTGCCGTCTTCCGATCCAGACGCAACCAGCCTACTATCCGACGAGAAAGCAACCGCCCAAATCGCCCTTGGATGGCCCTGAATGACGACACCTGCCGCTCCCGCTTTTAAGTCCCAGACCGTAACTGTCGGGTGTGATGCAAAGGCAGCTAATCTACAGTCAGGTGAGAAGGCACCGCATCACAGATCATATTAGTCTCAACCGTGGCGCGTACCGCTCCCGTTGTCGAGTCCCACAGCTTGACCGTACCATCACCACAACACGCAGATGCAACTAGCTTGCCATCAGGCGAAAAGATAACCGCTTCGACTGTGTCTGAATGGCCCTCGAGCGTTTGTAGCAATGAGCTCCACTCCTTTTGCACTGTAGGTAGCATGCAGATCCAACTGGGTATATGATTCTTAAATTGTTTCCGAATCGTACAATTCTCTGGCGCGAAAATTAGAGCTGAGTAATATATCTGAAGGGGCGCTTCCCCAACGATCGATCGGTTATAGAGAATGAACCTTTCAGCATCGCGGGTAAGTTCATATAAAGCGACTTGTCTACCAGCCTTTAAACCCAAAAATTATTAGTATGAGCCCTAAGCGTAATATTAAATGATACTTACAACTAGCGATTGTAAGTTAACAATCATTTGGATACTGTCAGACACTTTCCCGAGTAAGCTAAGAGCCTCTAGCCAGTAAAGGAGCTTTTCCCTGAGGAATAAGTGAATTTTGTCAAGATCATTATCCACGATATTACTCCTAATCAGATGATCTACCCAGTAAAGGGATGCGTACTGCACATGAGCAGGAAGGCCATTCTGTACCTTACTCTCGTCCACGTCCACAGCGAGAGTCCCGGGAAGCCGGAGATCACATATATCCTGATTTTGAAAGTGCTTCGACATAACAGCAATGCACCTTAGGAATATGTCCCTGTGTGTAACTTTCTCATCTATCCAAAACTGGGAGTTCAAGCATCGGGCCTGATTGAGGAGAAAATCTCGGAATGAAGGGTGAAGCAATTGAATGGGACATTCATGGCCTGAGGGTACATCCAGAACGGAATGGAGGTTACCCAGGATAGCTAGCACCAACTGGTCCGAATTGTCAGTTAACGCAGCTAAAGCGGTGGAGCTGAGGGTGTCGAACAAGACGACAATGGGTCCGACAATTGCTCTGAACAATAGAGTTAGTTTCTCTCTCTCTTGGTCGTCATTGTCACCAATAAGAGAGTGCTCTAAGACTTGCATGTAAATCTTATCAACCACCCCGTCAGGTGACTTTGAGGTAGTGCTGCTTCGAAGAAGGAGCTCCAGCTGCTCTTCCGGAGGTGAATAGTTGGAGCTTCGAATGAACCGGCAAGCGGTTGCGGCGTAGATGAACAGGCCATTAGCTCTCTGGGCTAACCGTTGAATAATTTCACCATTTGGCCAGCCTTCTTCGATACTGTATTCTTTCCGGACCTCTTCAAACTCGTGGGAGAGAAAAAGAAATATGTCTTGCTGCGTAATTGCATTGTCAATGTCGTGAAGAGTGAAGTCTAGGTGGGCGTCCCCAGGCATCTTGCCAAAGCCAACCCGAATTATGGTCTCCGGCCTGCTGGTAATGAAAACTCGTAATTTTATTCTTTTCAGCGTTTTAGCTTCGGTAAGAAGTCTAAGTATTAACTGCACGTTATCTTCACATTCGTCCAGGGCGTCAATGACAAGCATCAATATCTGGGGTCCAAGTGATATCTTATCAGGCTCAAGTAATGTCTCTTCCAAACACAAGAGTGGTTTAAAGACCAGATGTTTCCACTGCTCTGCTAGACCTTCTCGGACAATTTGAGGGTTTTCGGATATAGCCTTGCTGATATGGTGTCTTAGTGGAGGTACCTTGCCCGCTAGCTGAGCGACAATAGTAGTGAAGAACATTTTGGCATATCCAAGGTCACCTCTGCCTCGAGAAAAGAAGAAACTTGCGCCGAGTTGTTTCTTGTCCGCAAAGCTGCTGGCGATCGTTCTAGCAAGAGTGGACTTTCCTGTACCGGCCATGCCTCGTAGCCAGAAGATACATGCTAACTGGGGGTTTTCGCTCCAACGTACTACCAGGTCGAGCAGTTGGATTCGAGTATTTGGCAGACACCGAAGCTTCTGTTCCCAGAGCTAAGAGTTAAAGGCGGCGCCATCGGCACATGGTAGTTTGTCTATCTGCCGATCTTGTTCAGCGAGATTGAAGTTCTTCCTAGAAGCAGGTCAGAGCTCAGATATCCGTAGTTAGTTTATCATAAGTATTTTAATCTTACGTTTGGTCCAAATTCAAGGCGAGAGTGATTGTCGCTTTGTGTCGGTTAAGCCCCTCAATGATTTCGGCAACATCCTTGCTCTTGAATGGCCACATTAGTCGCATCCCGAAGCTTTTCATTAATTTGCGTCCTCTACGCGGACTAAGTTGAATCTCAAGCTGGCTAAGAGTAGAGTTGCATTCTTTAATTGACCCTGCCAACACTTCTAAGACCGATTCAGATGTATAAAGCTTTGTCTCACCAATACGCGTCATTTTATCCGCACTCTCCAAAACCCTTTTGAGGGCTTTGACCTCACTTGTAAGGCGCTCAATATATTCCTTCGCGCCTCTAACGGCTAAAGTATACTCCCCGCATAGACATATTATCCGATCAGCTAATTGCACCACGGCAATGATGCTTGCTGCTTCACCAATTCCTGTCATGGCTTAAGAATCCTTTTAAATAAGAGTCTAAAGATAGTGACGAGAAGAATTTAAAGCATTAAAGCTATTCGAGAAGGAAGAGGTGGAGTGGAATTTCGAAAAGCTTGTATAGAGTTTATGTTAGCAATATTGTTTGACTCGGAGAGGTATGTAGTTACCTGAGAAGGCGGTTACTGATGAGCAAGGGCGTTGCTATGGCTTAGATATAACAAGACGAATGATAGCTTTCTAGGGGATATAGGGATATAGCTGATAAGGAAGGTTAATAATCAGGCTGCTGTTCTTGGTGGGGTCGAGCTGGCTATCCTATTAGACTGGGCAGGCCACCATTTCGGACTAGCGCACAGTATGGACCCACGGGACCGTCACGCTCCCGCCGTGGTATGGCTATGTGGTCAGAGCAGTTAATACAGATGGCACTGCGCGTAGATCGTGGATTTTGCTCTTTGACTTGGCCCATGCGCTCGAATAAAACCACAGCTATCGCAACAATTTTACAGGGCAAACCGTCGATTCGATCTCTTTCAGTACCAACGTACATATAAACGGGTCTAACTAGCGTGGATAAGGCGGGATTGATTCGAAAATCCAGGTGAAAAACGCAATATTTAGCAAATATCTTGCCTCACCAATGACAGCTCTTCTTATTGCTAAAAAAGGAGGTAATAGACGTGAAGGCGCGAAGAATGCACTAGCATTAAATATGGTTGAGGATTGTGGGACCACTTTTGGCTTCCCACCAGGGAAGCCAAATTCAGGCCCCATGAAGAATCCCTAAAGCACCGATCTAACTGTTTTGCGTATATAGTACATGTATAGCTACCCTTATATAACATTCTCAAAATTTTTAAATACACTCACTAATAATCAGGGTCACTCCTAGTAACACGCTTAAGCATTCAAAACTGGCCATGCCGCCCACTCGCCCTACCACCGATTTCTTGTCTAGCTTGCTCGTTCCCGAACTATGCCTCTAAGCTTTCCCTTGGGAACCGGGACGAACCGGTCATTCCATTCCATATCCTCCTCTGTAGTCCAGCTGTGTACTTCGACTTCGAACCGACGGAAAAGATGGGCCAATGTAAGGTGCAGACTAGTATACGCCAAACTAACCACGACCCAAAACAGTCAGCCACCAATAAAGTGTTTATGTTAACGACGCACAAGTTACGGGTAGGCATAGCTCAGCGTTTACACGTACTTGATGCCAATGCAGGCTCTTGATCCGCGCGAGAAGGACAGCATTCGCTTCTCTCTCTCCTTGTACGTTTCAGGGGCACAGAGCCAGCGCTCAGGATCGAAAGCGAAAGGGTTGGGGAACGATGCAGCAGACGTATTGTGAACATAGATACAGGAGCTCACGTATGACTGTCTCGCAATTAGTTTGAGCCTGGCCATTGCTAACGAAATAGCCAATATTGAGATCTAGGACACTTACACCATAAGGAACAAACTGTCCAGAGAGCTGAGCTCCACCTTTAGGCACCCTCCGGGGCATTCTTCCCGGCACCCCAAATGCCAGCCTAAGTGTCTCCTTGACAACGGCTCTAAGGTATTCAAAGCCCTCACCCTCAAGAGCAGTAGAGTCTACGGTATCATCTCTATTGGGCATCGCAGTGGTTAATTCTTTGACTAATCTCTCATGAATTTTCGGACTGCCTGTTATATGCCATGTAGCAAGACCCAGCGCATTTGCCGTAGTATCTGTGCCGGCTGCAATCATCAGACAACCATCCGCGACCATGTCTCGTTCGGATGGGGTGACTTGACCCTTTGAGCGATCCGGTGAAAGCATGGTATCAAACATAGTGGGGATTTTAGTGTTTGTGGCGTTGGGGGTCGACCTAAAGTGTTGGACACGCTCGCGTGCAAGCTGTCAAGTTCGTAGCCAGGTAAGCTTAACCCTATCTTGTGCACGCGCATGCAATTGCAGTTCATAATGACAACTTACCCGCTGCATGGTCTTAAATCCGTAGACCGGTGCGAAATATTTCTCTTGCATATACTCTGGTAGACTGAATATGATGACGTTAAGGAGGGCGAAAATTTTTGGAAAGTATGTTGACATGACTGCCATGTCAAACCCTTCTGAGAAAGCTTTTACCGTGGCGGATTCAAAATTGTCTTCGTGTAAAGCATCAAGATCTTGCTGGAAGCAGTAATCCATGATGGTGTCCGCCGTTAAACATCTAAATGCTAGAGAGAAATCAATCACATTTCCTTTACGTGCCACATCTTGGAGAGTTTGGAGAAATTGGTCCAGTTTAGCCCGAAGCAGATATCTCTCTACATTGCGAATAGTGACCTTGGAGAAGAACGGATTTAGAAACTCTTTGCGTTTCTTGGCCTCTGGAAGGCTCTCAAGGGATTGAAGAGAGCCCGTGAGGAATGGATTGTTGTGCCAAAGTTTGTCGAATTGTGTGCCGACTTTAAATATTCTACAGAAAGTGAGGAGTTAAAATCCAGAAGAGATTTGAATAATTACTGGTTGTATGATTCTAGGTCGGCAACATGCAATTGGTTGGGCTGTATACGTATAATAGGACCTATATTGTGGTGAGAACAGTTCACGCTTTCATTATTCTAACTAAACATCGTCCGAACCGTAGTATTTATGAAGCTCTGGCAATCTTTTGACAAGGCCAGATTGCATGATATCATAGTAGGCATTGTAAAGGCTCGTGGCTGCAGCTAGTTTCGGACCCGGGAATCTAGCTAAAGGATGAAAATATAGCCGATACACCAAGCGGGAGAGGAATAGGAGGGATAAAATAAGCACAATGGAGGAAATAGTGCGTGGAAATGGTAGAACATCTAATAAGGGTAGATCCATGGTGAATCTAATAATGAGAGCTATGGTGCGGGTGAAAAGGCGACGAGAGTCTTAAGTAAGTAGTTGACCTTATGGAGGAAGGATATTTGAAGCTGGATTTGAAAAGCCGGCCCCCAGCCTTGGCGTAAGCTGAGAAGAGCAGTAGCTCAACTTAGCTAGTCCCATGAGCTTAACACTCAGTCAATCCCGAATCCCTATGTTTCCCCTGCTGCTACAAATACTAAGTAAAGTCTCTTCTGGCACTTTTAGCAAGGGGATCTAAGTCTGCCAATTACAGACCGAAACTGTTGGTGGTAATGTTGTTACCCTCTGAAGTAAACTATCAACGAATTCATCGGGCATCATTTAGCGAAAGGCATATGAATACTCCACTACAAATACATATAAACTTATTGGCCTTACATAACTACCACGAGGTATACTTCCCCCAGCCTTAAGAGCCTTATGTTAAAGGATGAAAAGCTTAATCGGGTTTAAGCCCTTGGTGCCCATATATTATGGTATCAGGGCTATATACTGTGGTGGAGCATAACGGCCGGGGGGCCCTGCTAATGCCCCTAAACTTTATTATATTAATTAAGTGTTTCTTAAAGGGGAAAATTCTAGGCTTTGAGTATAAAATGTATGTGCGACTAGCCCGTGCACGCACTAGCGCACCAGCTTCGCTCACAAATATAACCCTAGTATCGTGGAACGTATGACGTGACCATGTTGTTTAAAGTCTCGCCCTATGAATAGCATCCAACATACTAAAGAATCGTTCAAGATTAACTAAAGTAACTAGCTAACCCATACTTGCGCATTTGCGTCATAAAGCACTTCAGAACCTTGGGTAGCATATAGGTCTCTGTCGGCTAAGAGCTTGACAGCGGCCACCATTTATAAAGCTCTTGCTTGTGTAGCACAAAGGAGCCCCAACAGTTTCGGGACAAAATCCTATATTAATCTTTGAAATGCTGCATTTTCAGCATCTTTTAGGTTCATGGTGGAATCCTGTGAACACGGTTTTTAGGTGGAGTATAACAAATGCACTGGTGTTTGGCATGATCAGGCCTTGCTCTAAACCTATGTGGGCTGTGAAATAGCCTTTCGGATTGCTTTGCGCGAACTGTGTTAGCCTACTTATCATGAAACGTCTTATGGGGTCAAGTTATTGACTTGCTGAGCTAGTAAGCCGATGAATAAGAATGCCGTCCTTGGTGTCTCGCTCAATTATCTATGACATTAATGACGCTATACGCGGCCCTCCCGAAGACTGGCCTTTCACAGCAAGCCCTATAATTATATGGTTGGTCATTCAAGACCAATCTCAGAAGAAAAGCAGCACCGAAATTTTAAGGACTCTTTTAAGATGATCTACAACTAGCGCGGTGGTCGTTGGTTTATTGAAACCATGGAGGCCCTTGACGCATATAATATTGTTGTTCGTAAATTTGTGCAAATGATGGCGCTAATTTTTTTCATGAACTCGCATTCTGGTGTTATGAGTATACGACGCTAAACGACGGCAGAACTCGCTCGATTCGCAGCGATGTTCATAGGATTGAGCCGCGACTGAAGCTTTATGATGTCCTCTAGTTCGGAGTTACCCCTTCCTGGGGCTGACTGAGAATCTGTTGAAGCTATATGGGGAGTAGTGTCGCGATTTGGGTGGGTCGGAATAATTACAGAAGGGACGATCTGCAACAACGGCCTTACAAGGGATCCTTAGTAGCAAGCGGGGATGGGATGGGGCGGGCGCAACTAAGCCAGTGTTATGACGCCAGTTCTCAATGACTTCCAGGAGTTTCTTTGGGGTTCGGGCGGGCTGCGAAACTGGAGTGGGAGAATACGTGCGGCGGCATTCGTAAGCTACCTCGTGCTGTCCCGGCACCAAGTCCACGATCACATTTCCGCCGAGAAGCTAGCCGCTTTTAGAACCTCCGGCATTGCCCTGGCTATCGCCAATACTTGACATGGCCCGTTTTCATTTCGACAATTTATCTTTCCCTGGAGCACTGTGGAGCCATATTCTAATGCATTCATGCTGTGGTAAAGCTGCGTGTGCCCCTCAGGCCTTTCCAGTTCATGGTCGTGCTTCGCACGCGGATAGGAGCGAAGATAGCTTCGAGCAGGGATGATCCACCACCCAGCTGAGTGAACAACCGTTGTTCTTTGTTTTTCGGAGCCCTACCCACAAAAAAGTCTTGATCACGATGATACAGTGTCTCATTGGCTGATCCCCGAATGTCTAGCTGAAGGAGAACTCACACCACGCACCTGCAGCTGAACGCAACACTGCACCTGCAGCTAAACGCAACGCCACAAAGCCCGGCTGAGACTCAGGGTAGCTGAGATAATTTGTTCAATATGCAAGTGATCATGCGAAGCCAGGAGCAGTAGCCCCCCTCTAGTATAAATACTGGGTATCCCAGGGAGGAGTCTTCTCTCTCCACGATTCGTTCTAAAAAGCGCCGGCCCCGGAGCCAAGACCGGCATCAACCTCTCCGAAAAACTCTATACAGGTATTCAGAAGAACGGCTTCAGTAAAGCAAACATGCCTAGCAAAGGCGTTCAGCTGTACGCATATATAGCCGTACCAGGTTGCCAGGTTGAATTTTCTGTCCCTAAGGCTTCGATACAGAAGCATGATCTCCATACTTGGTCGGACGACCACCTGGAAGTCGAGAAGAAGAACCTCGGATCACCTTTCAAGTTCACTGGGCGCTTCTCTTTCAAAGTAACACGCAATGGTAAAGAACTTGCAAACCAATGGGTCGATGTCAACACACTTACCGGCAGTTTGGAAGACGGAACAATGAAAGATATGGACACCACTCCCTCTATCCTTACAGATGGCGTAATTATTACCTACGGATTCTACGATGCTGGTCCGGGTGTTGCCGGACTTCCCAAATCCCATGAGTGTTATGTTACTATCACACCAAATTACTCGGACTGGATGGGCTCCATCGCACCCCCTAATTCGCCGCAGGCTCAGAAGCCGTTCAATCGTCTCGTCTTGCCATCGTCACATGATATCGGCATGAACAGCATGCAAATTGCCCAAGCCATGCTCCAGCACGCCGGGACCGAGATCATCAAATCCGTCTTGGGCAGTGTTGCAGGCGCCGCTGCTGTCCTCGACAAGGTCTCAGACTCGGCTATCAACGCCATCGCGCCCAACATCATTCGCGGGCTGGCTATCACGCAAAAGGACACCCTACCAATTATCCTGGCCATCGGAGCGCGCTACTTTGAGTTCCGCCCAGCGCACTGCCATAAGCTGATGCAGAAGGTATCTCCGCTGCCAGACTCGCTGTACTTCCAGCACGGCGCGATCCCCGGGATGCCCTATGCACAGTTCCTGCACGACATCATCTCTTTCCTCGCGTCTCACCCCAACGAAATTGTCGTCACGCAGTTGCGTTGGGACGGTGTGCCAGCGGACTGCCCTCGGCCTTCAGACCAGGAGTTGAATGACGAGCTGCATAAAGCCCTCGCAGCGTTCAGCGGCGACCAATCAATATCGGTCGGAAACCTGGAGGATATGAGGAACCGCACCATCGAGCAGCTCCGCTCCGACCGCAAACGCCTCATCCTGGTGCGAGAGATAGATCAGATGTCTAATTACGATGACAAAGCCAACGCCACCCTTAACGGGGACACCATTGTTACTGCCCTCTCCAGTCTCTCCGAGAAACCTCACGGTGGCCACCCGCTTACGCTGCTGCAGTGTCAAGCTACAGCGACAAACATACCGGATGTCATTGTGTACAGTGTACTGGCGTCCGATGTTTCAACGTCTTGCCTGTTGGCGACAAAGCCGGTTTGTGATGCAAAGACTTTACCTTTGCTGAGGGGCCAGGTAGGGAAGAACTTGACGAAAGATGATGGACTGGTAGTTATTATGAACGATTTCTTTGACGGTGGCACGGCAGATGTGGCTATAGGAATGAGCAAAGACAGGTTGGGTTAATGCGTATGTGTAGTTGCCCACGATTTACGAAATGAGAGATCTCGTGGAAGTCATAGTGCTCGTATCTTTTCAATTTAGAGGTTTTTACAGCCGTGACTTAGGAAAAGCTAGCCATATACCTTGTTTGATTTAATCCGATTGCTTCACTCTCTCCATTAGGTGGAACACTGTGGGCTAGCGCGAAAGGAATCGGCTTTCAGATACCGGTGAAGCAATGTTACAAAAATACATATTAGATGAAACAAGTCTCTTTTGCCTCTAGAAAACCTACAGGCGCCATGAAGAAAATAAAAGTGAAAATACTAAATTGTGATGCTGCTGAGTGCCCCGAGCGCAACCACATAGCGCAGTGCAATGACCTTGAAGCTGTAAGCTTCACCCGCCGTTACAGCACTAGTGAATGAGAAAATGTGTAAACTGTGTTTCATATTTCGAAGCACGTATTGAGTTAATAATATTTTTGATAATATTTTTCAAGCATGTTTTTCATGTTACCAGCGCCTCCACGATGTGACGAAGGTAAGATAGATGGTTAAAGGGTATTAGCATTAATGCGCTCACTGGAAGGCTGTCGTGAATTGAGAGTTTGAAGATGAGATCACATGCCAAAAGATGGCAGATAATCTAAACTGTGTTGATGTGACCTGGGTGGTCAAATGAATGCGGTTTCGTAATGCGGCATGATAATGCAACCTGACACCTTCTCATGGAATTTTTGAGAATGAATAGCTCTGGATAGGATGTTCATTTAGAGATATTATGTTAGTAGTAGTGACATCTGTGTAACAAGACGACAGGCGGCTTGACCTTCACCTGGCGAAATAAGACCGAATTGTGGAACTAAAGACGGAGAAAAAGGGGATAGAGTGCCGTCTAGGACTGGCCGTAGTATTTGCTGGCAACTCCGAAGCTTCGATTTTGGGAAGTATTCCGACTTCCCCTTGGTCATCTTTAACGAAGCGGAGATAAACGCTTCCGGCACTCAGGGCAACCAAACAGAAGCCGAGCAACGCCAGTAAGCCTTCAAGCATCAGAGTGATCGAGTCTGGAAACTTGGAGGCATAAGCGGTGACAGCGATTGTGCAGGTGAATGCAGATTGTCGGAGTTGATCAAGCACTCCGCATACCCACTGTAGAAAGCCAGCGGTGTGAAGCAGCCAGATAATTCCTTTGAGAAAAGATTTTAGCGCTGTGTAACATTCGTTGAAAGCCTAAACATACCAGTAATGGTAGCTAAGCATCCTCCAATTGGTTTACTAGCAAACCATATGCCAACAATGACAAAAATGATACCACCCCATGGACCAAGTGCAACTCCAATGCCACTGAAGATTGCCATCTGCTGGATCTTATCCGTAGTCTCGTCAACTGTTGACCTCAAATTAATGGCGGTTACTTCAAGAGCTTCGAATGTGGCGTCAAGGTTTACTAGGCGCTAGCATAACATTAGCCTTATGGAATATGCTATGAAGAATTATTCGTTAATTTACCTGATCGAGTAAGTTCTGACGCTGGTACATTTGTGTCACGAGTTCGGAGGAACCATACTAGATTGGCTCAGCCGCTGACGGTCACTTAAGAAGTTAGTGAGCACATACCAGTTCATTGCGCAAGCTTGCAAGTGTCTCAGACAGAAGGTGGAGTTGGTTCGTCCTGACTAAGTCAAGCGTTTGCTGGACTTCTAGGGCGCTCTCGTGGCCGAGCTGCCATTGCTGTATTTGAGAGGCCGTATGCTCAGAGTTCGCGTTCGCTACGTCTTTGAAGAGGTTCAAAATACCCTCACGAGTTTCATGGAGACTGATCCTAGACAGCCTGAGAGTCTGAGTCCCGGTTAGGAAAGTGATGGTCAGATGTGTAAGATAGAACTCTACCTCGTTCAGTTTGTCAACCTGAGCTTCGGCAGTCATCCATGCCTGAAACATAGTATTGATCATATTTTGGATGCCGGATTGCATATCCACCATGAGCCTGGAAAGAGCTGACAGAGCTTCGCTGCGGCCCTGCTTAAGGTCGCTCAAGGCCTGTGCCTGGGAACCCCTCACTTGCTCCGCGAATGCCATCTGCTCCGCAAGCTGTGTTTGGGCTTCTTGCACCGACTTCGCAAGTGCGGAAGCAATATCGGATGTAACTTCGGCCAAAGATTTGTATAAGGATAACTTCTCATCTACGGCGTAAACGTAAGAATCAAGTCAATTAAGGAAGTAGCGAAGGCATACCTCGCTCAATAGCATCCCTGCTGGCCTGGCACATAACCACAGCATTCTGCCTAGCATTGCTGTAAGATGTCCACCATTGAGGTTTGGACTCCAACGCTTGTAGGCATTGTCCGAACTGTGAAGTACTTGCTTCCGGATAGCATAGTTCATTCTGTGAATGACTCTCCTGTTGAGTAAACAGCGATCGAAAGCGGAACTTCGCACATCCATAAGAGGAAGGCACAAAGACTGAGCAGTCCCGTGGAATGTTTGCCTTTGCACTAATAAGCTCACAGACAGCTAGTCGTGCTGCGTACTCTGATTTCACTGCGTCTAGGATGAGTTCACTTCGAGTTTCAACATTAATTGAGCTTTTGGCCGATAGTTCGAGAGATTGACAAGAGTTGATCAATGTTAAAGCCGCTAAGCGGTTGCATGAGGGAGATGATTCCATGGAATGAATGATTCGTAATGCGTTAGATAAAACTTCCCGTTGCTGAATAGGCGGATTCTGGAGCATTGAGGCCAAATCAGAAGACAGATGATCTAGAACAGCGTCTTATTAGTTGAGATTCCGCGTATACTGGCGATATTCGGAATCTGGACTAACCTGGAGTCCTGGTATGGGTATCACTAGCGGGTATGGTGATTACTAAGTGAAATAAGATGATGATGCATGGTATGATCGTTTCGTTAGTAACTGAATGGAGTCGCATCTTGAAAAGAGTAGGTTAGAAGTGATTGAGAAGTAAAGTCAGATAATATGAGAGTGTTGAGCTAAAGAAGACTTTTCTTGTAGAACTAGCTGGCGGACAACAGCTAAATAAGTAAAAGTTTGAGAGCCTGGTTTTCCAGTGAGTGAGCTATTCGCATTAGTTGAAGTACCTCCTTTAAGGGTGAGCTAGTTCGAATTGGAAATTAAGTCCAGCTCTCCGCTGTCTAGCCTTCTAAACGACCTAGAAAATCACAATTCCTCGAATAGCAACTCTTCCGAGACAGACTGATTGCATTGATCTCGTTGAAAAAGAGGGACTATTGCGGGAGAATGATTTGTTCAGTGACGAAGGCAAGAGATGAGGTTGAACATCAGCAGCGGTCGGAAGTGATACGGAACGCTAGAACACGTGATGGGAGCTTGGCGCAGATCAACTCTCGTTCGAAAGTCCATCCTCAAATTGTCGAAACTGCGATCTAAAGCACGTAGCCATGTTCGGCCCAGTGCGGCGGCGGTACGCGCAGAGCGTAACTGCTGCTTCTGCTTCCAATAATTCTGTATCTCTACCCTCATTCCTTCTCCCAGCATTCCAGCCAATTTCTCCGCCAAGAAGCTTTTCAACCTCACCACCGCGCCTATCGAAGATTGGGAAAGCGCCGTTGTCAATTCCACCTGAGGTTACGTTCAATGTTATTACGCCTAAGCAGGGGAATAATGGGAGAATAAGTAGGACACAACCTATGTCAACAGTGCATGTCAAGGGGCCGCTTGGTAAGTTGCTGTCATTGAAGAATGAGGTTATGGACCTGATGAAATATAGGAGAGCTATCAATGTCTATTCCATCATACATTACGATTGATCAAGACTCTTCTCTGAGCGGACCAACTTTAAGAGTACAAAATTCGAGTGAGAGAGAGCAACGAGAAATGTGGGGTGTGTTTGCTATACCATATTGCCTATTCCAAAGTACATTGCTGACAGCGCCTAGGAACTGTCCGTGCTTACCTTCAGAATCATATACTCGGAGTATCAGAAGGCCACACCGCTATTTTGCGGCTAGTTGGTGTTGGATACCGTGCAACAGTTGAACCGACCGCAACCACTGTTTCCCCCGAATACCCAGGCCAACAATTTGTGAACCTCAAAGTTGGATTCTCACACCCCGTTGAGCTAGGTATACCAAAAGGCGTGAAAGCAAGTACGCCACAGCCGACTCGTCTCTTGCTGGAAGGAATCGAGAAGGAGGTCGTTATGCAATTCGCAGCAAAGATACGCATGTGGAGAAAACCGGAACCCTATAAGGGCAAGGGTATATTTGTGAACGGGGAAACAATCAAGCTGAAGAACAAAAAGATTAAGTAATGTATGTAGAGCCTTTTGGTTTTTGTACAGTCTATGTATGTGTATAATATTCTGTACAGTGGGCTGACTTGAGATTCAGCCGTGTGTCTATTTACTACTGAGAACTTCTATAACTACTTTAGATACTTCAGCATGTATCGCTTTGGGCGCGGCGACAACGCCCTTGTTGGCTGATAATGTTCGCCCGATGCTGAAGTCAAGTTTCTTTCCAAATGCATCAGTGACCGTTCCTCCAGCTTCACCCACAATAACAACACCAGCAGCGTGATCCCAGATCTTCTCCTGGTACGTTTTGCTGACCGGTAGTCGAAGGTACAAATCACCAGCCCCTCGAGCAATCGAGGCGTACTTGGCTTGTGAGTCCATTCGGACACTTTGCTTTGTAATGCCGAGTTTATTCGCGATAGCAGCTTGATCACCATGCGAAGAGTGTCCCGCTTCAACACTCTCGCAGAAGGTAGCCTGAGTGATGTCTGACAGCGGCTTCATCGAAATTGGTTGACTTGGTTGAAGACCTGCTCGACTGAGAGGACGGCTCGTAGCGCCATGTCCAAGGACAGCGCTAAACAAAACTCCCTTTCCTTCCTCATCATTTTGGTCTGCCCCTATGCTGGAATCTAACGGGGCTTTGTCATCTACTGGAAGATTTGGGCAGCCAAGGACCCCGACAGTGACCTCCCCATCGACCATTAACGCAAGACACACGGCGTATTGGCCTCCGCGCAAAAAACCCTTTGTTCCGTCAATAGGATCCAGTGCCCATATCCTTCCTTTTGCTCCTCCAGCGCTCTTTCCAGCATCAATTGCGTCCAACATATCTTCTACGCTTTTTAGAGGACCTCCAAGAACTGCTTCTGCGGCGTCATCGTCCAACTTTGTCTTCTGCACAAGTTCCCAAATCTGTGAGCGCAAAGGCTCATTCTGTCTGAGGTCATCAGCATCCTCCTCTCCCACGATCTCATCATCGGGGAAGTTTTTGCGTATAGCGTTGATGATGAGAGCCTGTGCGCCGAAGTCTCCAATAGTGACAGGCGACTTGTCGTCTTTTGAGGTTGTGCCTTTGGCCTTTTCATGGAAAACACGCTTCGTGAGAAGCGTGGCTCGTTGAACGGCTAGCTCTGCAACTTGGAGCTCCTTAGCATACGACATGTTGTAAGAGGGTTTAGAGGAAAAGGTCCTGAAGGCGGGGTTGATGTGTTGTGTTAGGAGAGCGAGTCGAGAGGTGATTCGAGGAGGGAAGGTGAAGGAGAATGTGGCTAGGGCACTTAATGCCAGGACTGCGATTGAGAAGAAAAGGATATAGGGTGTCAATGGGTTGCGTGGCTGCCGGGTATACCGCATTTATGTAGAGGGGAAATTTCGGAGAGATGACGCCTCACGCGGAGCTTACACTACGTGCGGCGTCCGTCTGCCATTTCTCACCGCCTTTGCTAGCATGGGAAGACATGTAAGTCCGTAGAGCCAGACGAGCTCGCTCACTTCAACTCGCCCAAATTCTACACCATTGAGGCATATTATAATACGTGCACTCTGTGTATGAACTCAACTCCATATCTCGTCGAGCTTCGTACCCAAAAAGAAGTAGCAGAACACCCTGACTAGCTCAAGTTAACCCTGTCGTAGCTCCAAGCAACAAGCCGACACCAATAAAGCCCTGAGCCCGCGTGTTCACAACAAACCACGTCCTACACCCTCCACAATCCTCCGTAGTCAGAAATAACTCTCCGTGAGCAAGGTACAGCTCGACTCATCATGGCAGCTCCCGTCGCTTTGAACACAACGAAACGAAAGTTCCATAAGCTCCTAGACAATCTGACCGCCAACAAATCCCAAACAAGCCTGGTCTCCGTGCGTGACGACCCAGATGGATCGACTGGTTCACTCACTACTGCCCCCGCAGAGCCTCCGCCTAAGCGATCACGACTTTCAGATCTAAGCATGGAAAGGCCTCCTTCAGCTGCTGGTGGAAGGGCTCGCCCTCTTTCCCGCGACTCACTCCTTCCTAGAAATAGCCCCGAAAGACCAGGCAGCGTACGCTTAGTAGGACCACAGGCCGGCGAAGGGCCCTCTACGCCACGCAAAACACCCAATTATGCTCCATACAGCCATGACCAGTTTCTTGCAAGACTCAAAACCTTCGCGGATGTGAGGCTCTGGTCAACCAAGCCAGATAGGATTGGGGAAGTGGAATGGGCAAAGCAGGGATGGATATGCGAGGGCTGGAACACGGTTGCCTGCAAAGGAGGGTGTGAGCAGCGTGTTGTTGTTATTTTGAGACCAAAAAGGAAGGACAAGGACGGGAAGGAAATCGACAATAGCGAAGACATGAGCATGGAAGTCGGTACGTGTCATCCTTATATATTCTTATTCCCCAATGCTTTCTTTCTTTCAAAATTTCAACATTGTTTTCGCATACAACTATCGCTTTTATATGACATATTTTCAAACTCATTCTTTCGAACCGCAGAAGACGAGCTCGTGAACCGATATTCAGATATCATCGTCACCGGACATACTGAGCATTGCTTGTGGAGGAAAGCAGGTTGCAAGAGTAAGTGTGCTCCGTTCCGGCAGTTGTACTCCCTCGTCATCACCTGGCCGGTCTCACTATTACATGGATTCATTTCGGAGGCCCTAATCGTTCGCCGCTAATCTTGTGCTCTAGGGGACATCTACCACATTCCTATCGCTAGACGAGATCGCTGCGAGCAGGACCTCTTCCGTCGCTTTCAGTCTTTAATTGCTATTGAAGCGCACCTACCACCACCCGAGAGCATCACTTATCCTGGTGAACCACCAGAAACGATCTCTACATTCTTGCCGGCGTCCTTTTTCGCAATTGCTGACGTGTCTGAGACACAAGCTATACCAGACGGCATAGCATCATCTTCTCCACCGAACACTATCGCACTCGCCTTTGCACTGTTCGGCTGGAGCGGTGTTCGGCAGGAAGGCCTCAATCTTATTGTATGCGACCATTGCTTCCAACGTGTTGGACTGTGGTTATACACAAAAGAACGCATCCAACAAATCAGCTTAAAGGTCGACGTTGAAGAGTCCCATCTGCGACTCAATCTTCTTGAAGCTCATCGTGAACACTGTCCCTGGAAGAATCCCGAGTCTCAGCACAATCCAGTTGACGGTCAATTGGCTAACACGCCCGCTTGGAAAACTCTCCAATACATACTTGGGGCTTCTAAACGCAAATCGCCAACTTTAGGCCAATCACTAACCAGTCAGAAAAGCCCAGTACACCACCCTCAAGTAGACAAGACAGACAAAATCACGGATACGTGGAAGAGGCTCAAATCCAGACTGAAGAGTACGACGAGCAAGCGGACCAGCAATATTGGATCTTGATTTTCATCCGAAGATTCATTGTATTACATTTCTGGTTCTATACGAGTGTCTTCCTATACAGAGAGACCTCAATCGTGTATTGTCAATCATTCGTTAGCAGATTCAATCCTACAGAGCCCGGAAATCTTCAACTAAAGTATCAAACCTCTTACAAAAGTCTACAATTAGCAATAAAAACTCGAAGGTATGGATTCCAGGCGTTGTCAAGGTCCACCACCACGACCTGCACGTCATGATGAGACTCATGACTTTACCAATATTGCATTCACTCCTATCCACCCTCCTTCAAAGGTGCCAACAACTCCTCATTCAGCGGGTTGGCAGCCGTTAAGCAGTTCTTGTGGCCTAACTCAACCCACGGGGGTTAATAGGAGAAGTAGCCATCCCAACCCATTACGCTCAAACCCTGTCGAGCAACGCCCGCGGAGATCTGCAAGTCTTGAGGACCCTGATCATATTGAGAGAGCACCGCCTGCTTCGGGGCCTTACTCTCACTCAGACATTCCTATACACCATAGTCTCATACCAAGAGACAACAGGGGTTATATAATAGGTCCGAAAATTTCCAGTGGCGCCGAAATGCGAACTTCGAAAGCAACCCAGGTAAGCTATCTGAGCCTCCTGTTCTTATCAATAGAGCCGTAGAGTACATAGATCGAGATGGATATCATCCTGCCACGCTTGACGTATGTGAAAGACACGACCACCTCCTTAACCGGTTCTCGTAATACCCAGACTCAGCCTTAGATCCCGGTTTAGGCCGCCGTTATGCCTAGAATATTCGCAGCGTCTTCAGACTGGGAACGTCATCTAAGATGGCCACTGTTGAACTACATTCGTAGGATATTGGGCAGGATAAGAGGCCTTGTGCTTACATAAGCTGCACGCTGCTGCGCAAAATTTTTCTACTTAGTGCTAATGCTGCGTTTCGGATCCAGGTTACATTTGCTCCATTCGATACCGACCGTCCCACAAGTGGTGGGCGGAGGGAAGGAGCCTGGGTCAAGAGGCAGTTGAAGTCATTCTGGACGCACTGCCAGGGCAAGTTCAAAAGACCCGATCGCCATCACAATGGCGACAGTGACAGCAGTAATGATTACAATCCCGGTAATCCTGGCAATTCATCCAGGCCTACAGGTCCACCCGGAGCTCGACTCTCACCTACAGCTCAGCGTGCTGGGGCGGTGTCTAGCAGCACCGGAGACAGTCAAGGCATCTTGAAAAAGAAGAGAGCCGAGAGCGCAATTCCAATGGTCACCGTCCCCTACGATTCAGTAAAAGCCGGACCGCCCCCAGTAACAACAGAACAAGGCATGGCCGATATAGCGTATAAGAATATAGTAGATTCTGCCAATAACGAAAGGGGTGATCGAGTGACGCGCAGTTATGCACGTCCAACTTCACCAGACCAAGAATCTTACGAGATGTCAAACTGGAACGCGCCAGCTCATGGCGGTAACAACGAGAGCGGTCAACCTAAGCCAGAACATCAACCAGACGATGGCTCCTTTCCTGATACTTTCGACATACTGCCCACGTCAAAAGGAAAAATGCGTGCTCTTCCACCCTTCAGCACTAAAGATGCACAATCGCAGCGAAGTGAGAGACACCCGCGCCATGAAGACGAAGAAGAGCAAGAAAAAAAGGAAGAGAGGAGCCGTCAAGCAGTCAACCGGTGGCAGGAAGACTCCGAGTGGATTAATCATGTGATTGATGAGGCATCGGCTAGAGCGATGGAACATCTCGGGGAGAGGCTTTTAAACATGTTCACGAATAGCATCGGGGATCTCGCCAAGCGAATTGCAAGCGAAATACCGAGGCCGATTGGAGAGGTGATTGCAGGTGGCGATGTCGCTTTAAACCAGCGCTTGGCGGCCAGTGCAAATGTGGTTTCCGGTGGGGGCAGTATGTACGGGGATTAAACCGCTCAGCTTGGTTTCTGTGGTCGTCGCTCGTAAGATATTGACGTGTTCTGAGTCATGGAGTTTTTCATACTCTTCTAAAATATCATGACGCGAAGAATATTATGGCTGTTCCCGCAGCTAACATATTATAAGTGATGGTGATGACGACAGGGTGAACTGCTATGCAAATTACGTCGGATATTTAGAACGACGATCCGCTTCCCTATCCAAACCCTTTGTATGCACTACGAACACCGATATCCCTAGAAATGGAACCAAAACAAGACAGCCCAATCGTGCCAGTACCTAAATCGTGCCAGTGCCTAACCAGAAACAAGGGATTACCAGCAACCATTATAGTCAACCAAAACTGTTCGCCATTATCGAAGAAAAGATATCAAGTTATATACGCCGTTAACGCCGTCCATACACCGAATCATCGCTGCGGCCTTCCTTCCGACCAGCCTTCCGTGCCTTCAACGTAACCGTAACACCCATATCGGCGCCCTTCGTAGGGCTCTCCAAGACTCTCATCCGCTCAAACAAACCCTGATGCTCGAGCTCCACCTCTCTCTCATGCCTCGTATCAAACTCGGCGTCACGTTTGAATAAGTCCATGATGTCCTTCATGCTGAGCTTGGCAACCGCCTTGCCGCCTTCGATAGCAGCGTTGGCAAGCTTACGCTTGGCATCTTGCAGATCTAAAATTCGGGCTTCAACCGAGGAAGCAATAGTGAGTTTATAGACTGTAACGTCTACGGTTTGGTTCAGGCGATGGACGCGGTCTATAGCTTGCTCTTCCACAAACTTAATTTTGTGCGCTGTTAGCATTTCTGTCTAATGGGGATGACTATGCTACGGGTATTATATGAGACGATGACTTACGGGATTCCAGAATGGCTCGAGAATAACCACTCGGCTTGCGGCGGTCAAGTTAAGACCCAGACTACCGCACTTCAGACTACAAAGTAGCACTCTCGTCTTCTTGTCGTTTCTTAGCTTATTCAGACTTGCTTCGCGGTGGTCATTGCGCATTGAGCCATCATATCTCGTGAATATGTAGCCGTTGCGCCTGAGGAAAGGTTCAATGAGGTCAAGCATCGATGTGAATTGCGAGAACACAATTACTTTGTGGTCGGGTGTCTCCTTTTCGAGAATCTGAAGTAGGTGACGGATTTTTGTTGAGGGCGTAAGGTGGGAAGCAGAATATACAGGATCAGAATCTGATTCTTCGTCTGATTCAGTGTCCGAATCTGCTCCTGATTCAGGTTCAGACTGAGATTCAGTCTCCGAGTCCGAGTTGGCTTCACCCTCAGGTTCGGATTTAGGGTCCTCCTCTTCATCGTCTAACTCGAGACTGATGACTTTCCTGCCCTTTTTCTTCTTATCAACAGGCGACCCTTCCCCATCAGTCTCAGAGTCATCAGATTTGAGCCACTCGCCTCCGCCCTCCGCATTTTCATCATCCGTACCACCCGCCTTTCCTAAGTCTGGCACATCCTGCTGAGATAGAGGGACAACCCAGTCACCTTCTCCTTCATCTTCGTCATCACTATCAAGAATGACCCGACGGTTCCTGGCAAGCTTTTGAGGTTCGGGACTCGTACTCTCCTCTTTCTCGGTTTCTCGATGCTTCTTGCTCTGCTTCTTACTCTTGTGCTGCTTTGAACGGTGCTTGTGTTTGTGCTTTTTTCTCTGCGACATTGACAGATCGTTCTCACAGTCCTCGCATCGAAGAGCACCCGCAGCTACTTCGGACTGACTTAGGTTAGCTTGACAGACATCGCACTTCTTAGATTCTACACTGAGGCCGCCAAACATAGCAGCAATGTCGTCGACGTCCTTGTCCTCGGTATCGCGAGAGCGTCTCGGGGCCTGCGAGCCACCACCCCGGGGCGAAGTTGAGCCGGTCGCAAGTGCATCCTTATCGTTCTTAACGTTACTCTTAATCAGCTCTGGATGGTTGCAAGCCTGACGCAGGCGAAGCAGTAAGACCAAAGCACCAATATAGTCAGCCTTCTCACCACCCATCATCTCCTCCAGCCGATCCTGCGCTCGGGATGCAAGGCGGTTGTAAAACCGGTGTTCTTCAGGTGTAAAATGTGCGACAACAGTCTCAATGTTTCTAGCCACAATCCTAAAGCCGCCAGACTTGTCTCCACCCTCTTTTACCTTACCACCCGGGTTAAGTGCGCCCTCCTTCTTAAGAACATCCTTGGTTCGTCGCTTCATGAATGCTTTTAGGAAGTATTGCAGCCGCTTCATAGCAAGCCCACCGCGCCCATTCTTCATGGGGCCAGTAATTGAGTCTTTCCAGTTCTTAAGTTCATCATATGGCTTGATACGTAGAAACTTAATCAAACTTTGAAGCTCGTCCAGGTTGTTTTGCATAGGCGTACCGGTCAAGCACCAGCGGTAATGCGACCTTAGATCATAGCAGGCTTTAGTCATCTTTGCGTTGCGGTTCTTGATACTGTGCGCTTCATCCAAAATGACCCGATACCAGTGCACCCCGAAGCAGCCAGCTTTCACTCCATCCTCGCGCTCATCGCTATTGGAGTGCTCTGAAGAAAGAACATTATAAGTAGTGATGACTACGTCGTATTTCTTTAGTTTAGAGAAATCCTTGGTTCGAGAAGGTCCGTGGTGAACTAAAACACGTAGCCTATGAGACTCAAGAACTTTGGTATTGATCTCAGATTCCCATTGTTTGATTAGGGCCAGGGGAGCCACAACTAGCGTACCCTTGCCGACACTTGAGGGGATCTTATTTTTAGGATTCTCGGGCGGGGCGTCTACTGGTGGTCGAGGGTTTGAGAGAATCAGAGCTAGAGATTGAATTGTCTTGCCAAGACCCATCTAAAAGCCAGTTAGTGCTCAATCATGATTGATAGAAGTGAAAGCAAATATGACAGCTTACATCATCAGCAAGAATGCCACCTTTTGGCAGCACGCCATTTTTTTTCCGTACTCCAACTTCTTTATCAGTCATCCAGGCCACGCCATCAACTTGATGAGGAAGAAGCTTAACTGTCAAACCCTCGACACTACCGTCGTCTTCCTCCTCATCCTCTTCTTCAGCTTCAGCCTTAGCTTCTTCCTCCTTAGCCTTCACATCTAGGGCTTGGAGTTTCTCCGCTAGATCATTCGTAGCATCATCCGTAACGTTTTGCTGCTGCTTCTTCTTGCGACCTCTAGTGCGAGGTATTTTGTCTTCATCATCATCGAAGGCCCCCTCCAGCAGAGCTTTAATGTTTTCGTTCGCTTTTGCAGCATCAATATACATGAACGGGTCCACCGCCCCGAATTTACCCTGATCTTCACGCAAGGCTGCATCGGGATCGAACTCGTTATCATCAATCTTCCTTGTTAGGTCGATTATATTTCGTTGCCCGAAGATGTTGACCGGTTGGAAACCATGTGTGCCGCCCATAGAAGAGTACATTGGTCTGGGAGCTGGATGTGTGGTGTGAGTGGGATAGTTCCCCGGTTTTGAAATTTCAACAGGGACCCGAGAATTCTGTGGTTGGTTGGCAGGGAAGAAATCGACAGGTCGTGGAATCTCCACTATGTCCGAGCCATACGATGATCTGCTAGAAGCAGCATTGGATTGGCTAAATGGGTGTACCTTTGGAGGTATGGTGAAAGGCGGTGGTGCCTGAGCTTGTTGTGAATTTTGGGCCCGGTGATGTTCCGGACGAGCCTGATTTGGTTTTGGAATGTTAAATAGATGAGAAAATTCATCCTTTCTAGCATCCTTCTTTAATGGGTTTCTAAGCGGGCTCGTCTCCCCAAATTGCGGAGTGTTTGTCAAATCCTGTAGTGCTTTCGGGATCGGTGGTTGTGCTTGCGTGTTAGGCTTTGATGCCTCTCGTTGGTTTACCATAGTGTTCCTTGAATGCGCTGTCTCTCTTAACCCTGTTATATTTCTACGAAGATTCGGCGCAACCTTCGCTCCAAAAACGTTCTGCGGGTTTCTCACTGTACTTTTACCCGCACCAGGAGAAGGTAGAAACCCTAGAGGTTCGATATCCTCTTCCTCAAATAATGAGCTTGAATCGCCAACTATTGAGTCCCCTCGATTATTTTCTTCGAATGATATTCTATTCACGGCTTGTCGTCCACCCTTATATCCACTTGCTTGCGCTGGCAAAAATTCGGTCACACACGGTAAGGAATCGAGATCCGTCTCAGAACTGCTCGATTCTGTATGAGGGGTCAAAGTGGCTTTGTTGTCTGCGGATAGAGTAAACTTGGGCTTCTGCGGCGAAGCAAGGGTGTTGATCGGGCGGAACGGTCCACGGCGTGGATCATTGCTATTATTCATCATACGGCGGTTAGTTTTATCGTTAGATAGAATTCGGAGGAGATGGAGGAGCTTGGGCGAACGTACATTCTTGCGATGTTGCTGTTGGCTCGTCGTCGATTTCCGTTTGTTGATAGAGCAGCGCATTAGTCTTGGCGCTCGTCACTCCCTGGCAACCATATTAGGACGCGTCCTTTCTCATTTCACGTCCGCGTCGCCATATCACGCCAAGTTCTAAACGGTAAGCTCTCTAGTGCCAGCAATTCAAAGCTGTGCCATTCATCTACAAATACAATTATGTGTTTGAATACAGGTAGATAGTTACATTCGACAATTCCTGTTTCACATATCAGAATCCATCCATGATCGCTCATCCCTCGTCCTTTACTCTCCGTTCTACCCAGTAAAGATGAGAAAATGCAGTCCTCTCTCCTCACTAGCGCAACTCTTTACAGTATAATTTCCATATCCTAGGTCGACTTTAGATTTATAATGCCTAAAAAGGTGAAAACGAACGCGCCTCCACCAACTAACCCCCACTGACGACGCGCTCATAGTACCATCCGCGAAGCCTATGATACAACAGCAGAGGTCCATTGAGTCAGTTACGATATTAGCCCAAAGAGCCTGTCGGATCTCTGTGTTATGTCAGTGGTCTTCGCTGCATCTTTCGCTGTCCATAATAAAACTCCGAGGATAGTATCACGAACGCCGAAAAGTCGAGCCAGAATGAGGTCCTGCGGGGCGATGGAGAGCCGAGAAACCTCGCCAATGAGTTTAGGCGCGAGTAGACATGCAGTACCACTGATCACTCGAAGGGCTGCCGTTATTTTTATAACTCTCATGCTGACTTGGCTCTGGTTGTTGGTGATGTCTTTAGGTTAGCGCCAGGGATTGACGATTTCGTAGAATCCTTAGATGCAAACGGTGCCATGGCAGCACGCTAACCTCAGGTAGTCCCAAGAACGATATGATAGATATGGAAGACGGCCCTGCGGTGGGAGAAACAATAATCGATATACAGAGGAGGATGTGCTTGTCGAGCCCTAAGAGTAAATACAACCATTTTTGTATCAAAAAAATTTTTGCTTTACGACATGCACCTTACGTTTGCAGTGGAGATTCCGAACTCTTTTCTCCCAGTTGGTTGAGCTTGGCCTCGTATTCCAGCCTCTCAGCAATACGATGATATTCGCCCAATCACACGCCACAGCATAACGTTATGCTTAGCCCCGCACGTTATTACCTGTAAAGAGTCCGCTCTTCGATACTTTCTCCAGCATCTCTGTCGTTCTGAACGCGTAGAATAACGTTTTGTCATCCTTACCTTAGTAGCGCAGAGGGATCCATCTTAATCGCAATAACGGCGTAATGTCTTCCCCACTCCCAGCACCAGGAAACCCCGATCGAAAGCGTGTTCTCAATGTCCTCGCTCAGCGAAGATACCGTACGCAATCATACATCGCTCTAGGAAACAAAATTTTTATCATTGACATTGCTGGCCCTAGGCCAAAGAAAACGCGAAAGGCTTGCGGCGCTGGAAGCCCAGGCGAAGACTATAATATCTCAAGCATCAACACAGCCACAGAATTTAAGTAATTCCATCGTAACGGAATCGTTACCGGCCCCATTATCAACCCAATCTGACCCACAAAACGAAAGGCTTGATGGTGAAAATACTCCAACGCAAACCCCTGCCCCAGAACTTGAAGTATCCAAAACAGGATTCAATGTGGATCTCTTTGGTTCACTTTACGGTGACGATGATTCCATGTTACTAGAACTTAACCAATTTGCAACTTGCCAATTAGGAGGGATAGAGATAAATGCTTATGACACTGTATATTCGGGAGAGGGTATGTTTTGTGCCCTTAATTCTCTTTTTTGAATACGGCTATCAAATGTAGGGCCTAACAACAATAGGTGAATACTATGGTGACAGCCTTACAAACCAAGAAGTTCGTCTTATAACTCCACCAAAAGAAGGACATTCAGCGTTGTACTTCCCACTCTCAAATGACATGGCGCTTGAAGTCCCAGTCCTCAATGCTCTACGCGCCGGACTGACCGTCGCCAATCTCCTCGGCTGTGCAAATAGCATGTATGATCCCTTCGCCCTCCGCACGCTCACTCCGCAACCTCAGTCTATCCCTCCGAATCTACAGCCTACGGATGCACAGCAGCGCATCCCACACCACCCACTCTTAGACATCCCTCCTTGGCCCTCCGTCCGCACAAAGCTCATTTGTGCATTCTCACTGCCGGCACCACTGCGACCACCGGCGGCTCGCGATTCAATGGCTATCATGCAAATCGTATTCGACATCGATGACACAGCCGAAGGCTTCCGCGTCAATGGGATAAATGAGTTTGACAGCAAGGCATGGGAAATTGGAGAAGCGTTTTTCCGAAATTGGTGGTGGTCCTTGGATCGGGAAGTCCTAGAGAATACGAACAGGTTAAGAGCACGAAGAGGACTCGGGCATCTACGGCTTAAGACAGCAGCGTAGCAACAGGAGCGCTAGATTAGGCCACATGTATGATATTTTTTTCACGATACAAGAACAGGGACGGCTCGCACACTTTCTCTCTCCCGCTCTCGCCTATTTTGTTCCATCTCTGACATCGTTTGCGGATGGCATGCTAAGCAGAAAATTCCTTGCCTTGTGCGTACGTATCGAAGATTCTTAATCCCTCTATGGCACTCATGACAGAAAAAAACCCCAGGACAAGCCAGCTGGCCCGGCGTGTTTGCAAGCGTTTGGATTTGGGCGAAGCTACCAGCCAAGCCATCTTCCTTAGCGCCATGCTCTTCAACACGTTGGCGACAAGATTGACAGCTGTAACCACAGCTATTACAAACTAGAGTGTTATCATGTAGGAAGAATATAGTGGAGCCGTCGGATTGGAGGGCCACTCGACAGATATTACAGCGGAAACAGCGAATATGCCAGCGGTACGAGTTTATGCTGTAATGCTTCTCCTCCTTGATTAGATCATGGCACCCTTTACAGGGCATGTGAAGATCTTGACCTTCTACATTTTTGCCCAAGGCGGCAGAGCTACCCCCATCAGCATTTGGGGACTTTGACGCCGCTCTCCTCAAAGAACTGAGAAGCGCATCACGATCCGTCATAGCAGGAGTTTCTGATAATTTCTCATCAGGCTGGTTACCCCGCGGGCCAAGCCCATCGGAATAATATGGATTATGCTGATCCGACAAAGATATCGCATTTACTGGTGTGGTCATGGATCGATGAGGCACAGGTTGGGGAGGCCGGAGACCCCTCTGATGCTCTTGATAAAGATTACCCATAAATGGGACACTGACAGATTTCTGAAGCTCAAATCCCACGCTTGAAACTGCTCCTTGATATGGCTGCGTGACCATCCCTCCCAAATTCCCAGTGGGTCGTGACTGAGAGATAAAAGTCTCATCAGTATCCTCTGGCCGTGCAGACATTGAAGATGAGCCATTTGGTGCAATGGCATGATCCATGGCTCCAGTAACGCTTGGTTGCGAATAAATATCAACTTCCGCAACAGGCGTGAGACTCGGGCTAAGCGTATCTCCGCTTTTTTTCATTCGCCTCTTAAGCCATTTCCATGAAGAAGTCTTCTCCGGTTTATTCACCATTTGAAACGAGGTACCGGTACCGGGGACATTCCTTTCTTGGCTAGACTCCTGCGATCGTTGTGAAAGATCAAAATCAGTCTGAGGTTCTTGTGAACTATTTTCTGTTTCATGCAGTATATCTTCGTTGCATTGATCTTCTTTTATGGACATTCGGTTCATGGCATCGGTAGTACGGAGCTCAGAGTACTCCGTGACAGACGTAACATCAGATAACTCATCAGAAAATACCGAGTCCGTCACGCGGGTTGAAGTTGAAGTAGATGAAATAACAGACTCGGTCCGCGCAAGGAAACGTCGCATAGTAAGATTGTACGGGTCCTGATTTGGGATGGTATCCTGCTGGGCTGGGTGCGCATTTCTGTGTGCCCTTTCTTCTCTATCTCTGCTATCGACCTGGCGACGAAGACGGCGGATGTCTTTCTGAAGGTGCTGTACCATATCTATCGTCTGCGAAGAATTTATACTTTAGGCATACGGTTAGCGGGCCTTTAACGGTTAATGCGGAATATTCAGAACGTACAAATTCAGGGACGAAATCGCCAACTCGAGCGTGAGCTTATAATCACTCAATGTCCTCTGCAAACCTAACACACCATTCTTCTTCCCCATCTCCCACTTAAACCCCCTCCAAGTGCCACGAAGAACATTCCCATTGGAGTCGAGAAAGGGTCTGACAGTCCTGCCTATCTCACCAAAGACATCGATGCATTTTTCAAGCAGTTCCTTGATATTGCTAATTAAATGCACTGGAATGCTCTCTGGCCGAGGCACCTTATTTTGAGCAGCAAGCGCATGCGCCAGCAACCCTAAAACAGAATAGAGTGATTGCAAGTCGCCAGCAAGACGCTTGATGTTATCCGGTGCTTCTTGGATCCCCGTGACCATGTCATAGGTCTGTTGGCCCAAAGTGATGGCTGTGCTGACAATAGCCAGGGCTGTCCCAAGCATTGAGATCGGTTCACACATGCTGGCTCGTAACTTAGTGGGATTACGCACGTACTCCTGCCGAATTTTGGTTCGTATTGCAAGGGTGTATCCAACCTAAAAGGTTGGTGTGGTATAAGGTAGCTGGCAACTATCAGTATTCAATGAAGCCGAGAAACTTTGCTAGCGGAATGGATACCACCGCTCGCCACGGATCCTAGCAAATTCTTAACATGCGTCGGCGACATGAAATAAGAAGTGGCGATGAGGGGATATGTGGGCCATTTCAGCCGCACAGGAGATTATTGTCATATCAGGGAACAGATCGGAGGCGCTACGATCAAGAAGGCATAGCGCCTCCGCGTGACCTGCATCCTTATATCGCTAGAAGCCCGCCTTGAGTTTTCATATAGTGTTTTTGCGAAAAATAAATCGTCGGATGAAGCTACCAACTCAAGTACAGACGCAAAAGCTGTAGTTGAAGAGCACTGAAGCATTTCAGGAGAGTAAAGTATATAGGCCAAGTCTCGCCAAGGGCGTTCTTAGCGAGCTATTTTTAGACAATTGAACCAACTACCTGGGTAGGCAGGTACCTACCCTTCGAACCCACCTGACTTTACTATCCGGTTCTTCCAAGGCTCCTCGTCGACTCTCGGCTAAAGTACGCTTACCACCCACGCCACCTCTATGCACGTCTTACCAGGTATGCAAATTACCCGTGCCCACCTAACAAACACCGGATCCTAGGCTACGAAATCTACGCGAACTGTGAGATTCGTGTGGGAACCCGCACGGTAAGACGGCAGCAAGGTATGCAGCACTCCGAGCATCCCATCCCTGGTATGGACAATACAATGATCATGGCAATGCCTGCCAGGGTCTCCTGATTCTCACTTGATGGCGCGTGCTGTCAACCGGCTTACGACCAAGAATCAGACGAGATTTAGTGCTTCAATCATGCGTGTCCGCGCTCATGGAAAAGGCTCCTGTCATTCGCGGCTCTACCCACCCACATATCTATCAATATTTGTCTACGTCAACGGCTTTTTTAACCAGGTCCAACCCAAAAGAAGACCGGGAATCCCAAGCTTGGCTCTTTCCTCGCCTGCAGGTTGACTATGCTATGAATCCTTCCAAGGTCTCCTTTGAAGGTCAAAGCGAATCTAACACATCCTCTACGATGCCCCTTACCGCCCAATGCATCTCATAATACAGGCCTGCCTCCCCCTATTGCAGTTGTACCTAGATGCAAATCTCGGAATGAAGTTTTCTACCTTAGTGCCTTCCGTAGCCGACATTTGTCTAAAAACACCTAGATATTAAAGGAAATGATCTACCCTGACGCTGTTTATTTATTAACCCCACAGTGACCATCCTTCAAACCTCCACAACAAACAACATGCAATTACCCTGTCTTTTAATATCGTTGGCCACTGCGTTTCTTACCCTTCGGCCAGCGGGTGCAGCAACAGCAGTCCAACCAAATGTGACAGCGACAAGTAAGGAATTAACAAATTCCGGATCATGTGTAAGTTACCTTTCTTATATTATCTATGCAGTCAAAAAAGTTTACAGACATCGCGCTATTACTCATCGTAGCGAACTTTCTTCCTTCATTCATCTCATGTTGTACTGGTCGACATTACTATGCTTAATAAAGCGTCGTTTCCCTTTTAGCGTTCTAACCCTAAATTATTTAGTGTGCTACTCTCGATTACTTCCTCCCCGAAAAAGTTCACTATAATTCTCTAACTGACCTGAGCTACCAAACATCAATACTTTCGTATTGGTCACAACAGGAGCAAAGTTTAAATCCAATTTGCATTGTCATTCCAACTAGTAGTGAAGATGTTTCCACTGCGGTGTTTATTCTCGATATTGCATACAAAATGTCTATGAGTGGCTGCAGCTTCGCCATAAAAAGCGCAGGGTATGGCTCTCATATATTGCGTAGTATCCTAATTTAGTTAGCTAATATCAATCAGCCACACCCCTCAAGCTGGAGCTGCTAACATAGAGGGGGGGATCACCATCGATTTGGCCAGCTTGAACCAGGTAATAATTTCTAGTGATCAGAGCATTGCCAGTATCGGTCCAGGAAACAGATGGGCCAACGTGTATACTCCTCTTGATGCTTTAAACCTCTCCATGGTCGGTGGAAGAGTAAGCGATGTTGGTGTTGGTGGTCTAATGACTGGAGGTACTATAACCCATATATACCTCTTTGATAACTTTTCTCTCACACTAAAACCTTGTCCTAGGAGGAGTGTCCTTCTTCTCTGGTCGTTATGGCTTTGCTTGCGATAATGTGTTCAACTTCGAGGTTGTTCTCGCCTCTGGGGCCATTGTAGACGCTAACGCTACTTCTAATCCGACCCTTTACCGTGCGCTCAAGGGCGGCTCGAATAATCTGGGCGTGGTAACACGGTTCGACGTGCGCCTCTTCCAGCAAGGCTCCTTCTGGGGCGGGACCCTTACCCAAGCCATTACAGAAAAACAAGACGTCATAGATTTCATATCCAATTTCGACCATAGCGCAACATATGATCCTTATGCTGCACTCATCACCAACTTCGTCTGGGATGCCGGTATCACACTCATCCTTAGCGATGTCGAGTATACCAAACCAACTCCGTACCCTCCGACCTTCGCACCTTTGTTCGCACTGCCAGCAGTAGCAAACACCATGCGCATCGCTCCTCTTACCTCATTTACAGACGAGATCGCCCTATCAAGCGACTCCACGACTAGCGAAAAGAGCGACCTCTTTACCACAATGACATTTATTAACAGTGCCATCTTCATGTCTGAGCTCTGGGACCTCGTGGATGCCACGGTGACTTCCCTCAGCAACGTCACCGGATTGCTCTTCACTTTGACCTTCCAACCCCTACCCTATGTCATATACTCCAAGTCTGCTGCTACTGGTGGGAACGTGCTAGGCTTAGACCGTTTTACAGACGACTTTGTCAACGCGCTCGCAGTGGTGAGCTGGGCATTGCCAACAGACGACGCCACAGTTTACGCAGCTGTTCAGCAATTGTTTGATACCGCAGCAGCGAAGGCAAAGTCCATGGGGGTTTGGAATGAGTTCGTGTATTTAAATTATGCTGCACCGTGGCAGAAGCCTATTACCGGTTATGGACAAGCAAACAAAAACTTCTTACAAAACGTTAGCAAGAGTTACGACCCGGACTCGTTGTTTCAAAAGGCTGTTCCGGGTGGCTTCAAGTTAGCTACATCGTAGTGATTTGGCTTCAGGAAAATTTCTTGGAAGATCTAATGTTGGTAGCGGTATGTGAAGATCAGTATTATAAGTCAGATTTCTGGTTTATTTTTAAACATACTATTCGTGTCCACATGGGCTGCTCTGAATCTTTAAAAGAATTATGGTGGTCTTCTATATTAGTCTTAAATAATTTCCCAATGGCCATCCAAATGTTCCATGGCGTGGCAAGAACAGAATGAATGGCCACTTCAATTTATTTCTTTGTTCTTATAGTAACATCATGTTTTAATAATACTCTTTTTCAAATCCTTAAAAATGCCTATTTTAAGTTCACAGAACAGAAACGGTTAACTCAAGTCCTAAGCTAACCGTGTTAAACAGTGTTGTCGATGATATTTTTATTCATTGCCTCATAAGAATATATTTATTTATAAGGAGTGATAATAATTGAATATTTTGACAGCCCCTATGAATATATATAGAGACTTGGGCCAGTAAATATTGAGCGATCGGAGTGCTTAAAGTTATGGGTAAGAGAAAGACTTATACAAGATTAGAGGAGAGAGCTACTGATAAACGTTAGGGGGGGTAGAGGCCTCTGGGGAGACTTCGGCTATATCGATTTAGTACTACACCACGCCAAGATTGGCGATATTACCTTATCTAAGATATTCCAATTATTCATTCATATCGGAATATTTTCATTGGCTTATGAATTGAATATGATATTTGGCCTATTTATTCATTCATTCATCATCGACACCACTGGTGTTAAATCATATTTACAGCTAAATCTCTTGGTTATACCAGAATACAAGCTGATATTTGCCGGCTACGCATGCGTGTAGGAACCGATTTTAGTGCATAGCTAACTATATGAAATATAGATCATTGTTAAGTTAAGCTGTAGCATCGTTGAAGACGTATCGATTTCTGTAAAAGCCTACAGCGCTGTCGGTCCACAATCATTGTCTCACATCCAAGCTTCCATTCTAATCAACAACTCATGCCCAGAAACCATGTCTACAAACAGTATACAGTCCATCAAACTCGGATTTCGACTTCGCTTTCAAACAAAATATCTTCCAAAAGAACACTTTAGACCATCTTGGGTGTAAACCCGTGCATGATAATGGCGGAAATCTGATCAGCTAAGAATAAGCTAGTAATCAAACTACAACCTCGACGAAATAATCGACAATAATAAGGTTGAGGAGTTCACTAGATAGTTTCGGAATGTACAGAAAGCCTAAGAGTATATATGCGTCCAAGAGGACAAAGGAGCTTCATAACTCCAATAGGAAAACGGCCGAAGAAAGAGGATTGCGAGAAAATGTAAAAGAGGACTTGAAATCCGGGATGCCTGTGTTCAAGCTTGAGACCCCTGAGGATGCCGAGCCTCTGTCTGAACCGGATGAGCCCGAACCAACGGACTCTAAGCCATCTCGTTTGCCTCAGCCTCTACCCGCAGAACTCGCACGCAATAGATCTTACCATTACAACAAATGTTAGAAAAAGACCAGAGCCCATTACCAGGAATATAGAGTATTGAGGCGAGAGTAGAGAAGAGCAAACGCTGAGAGGAGTATGCAGAGAGAAAACTTCGAAAGTAAAGACGAAAAGAAGTACAGACTGAGGAGTTTGAGCTTCGAAAGGAACAACCAGAAGAATGGCGGCAAAAAATGCTCGAGAAAAAACAGCGACCAAAGGGCGCGTCTCGCGTAAGCCTAGAATGCTCGGGGTTCTCAAGGTAAAGGGCGCAAAAAGGCAGGAAACGACGAGAGAGGAAGGGCAGGGCAATGGAGTGAAGGAAAAATGGAGATAACGGAGTAACCCTAAAGCATGTTAAGCGGAAACCGAGAACCAAAGCGCAAGCCGAGGGCAAATTGACAGGCAGAAGATACGTTTTAGAAAGAGTGCTAATATGAGGGATGATAAATAAAGGTGAAAATTAAGGTTGGACTAGAACTGATGCTAGGATTGAGGAAGGGTGGCAGCTAGTGTAATTTAGTGGTAAGCCTTGCATTTCGTTTTCAAATTCAGCCAGTTTCTTTTCAAGTTGTTGAACATGTCTTGTCGGCATGAAAAGTGTAGGGCAAATCTCATCCAACATTTGTTTTTGCACTTACAAGTTACTATCTAAATTTGGATAGTTTCGTTCCTATTTTTCATAGCTTTAGTCTGAGTTTTTGAGTATATATTATATAAGTCTTCTTTCTCTAATCCTTGAGTTTATTGGTGAGTACGTATTCTATTGTGCACCACTAGTTGAGAGCTTATTAGCGTAGGTTTAGGTGCATGAATGGTTCGATTACGACTAACCTATTAATCAGAGCCCTGTACACAAGTAAGGTGGCGGCGAGTAGAAGAGTAAGTAATTGCACGGGCCAGTTTTGGGCAGACATAGCCGGACATGGCGGGAAATTCTTTTGCCCGTGTCTGCGTGCCTGACAACTCATCACAACCCTGCTGCATCGTCACGACAACTTTTGCCCAAGGCGACAGCTAACCTTCATCAGCTGAAAACTCCTATCGACTGCAGTACTCCCTTCCGGTTTTATGTCCTTTCGTATGAGGCTTTGGGTGTCTCCCAACAAACTAACTCGAAAAGTGTTTCACCCTTTTTTGATCGTCCTGCCCTCTTGCAGGGATCAGACCATGCCAGTGTTGGCGCGTGAATGATAGTTCTCGTCTATTCTCATCGACATGTTAGGCGACGCTGAACTCGAGGCTTTGGATGCCCAACTTGGGGACTTCAGAGTTTCGAGCACAAAGCACCACGACATACTCCAGGTAGGCTATCTAGCTGGTTCTAGACCTACTAGTCTAATCACATAAAAAATCAGGCTGTGATACAAAAATATGGAACACTTCTTGAAAGTTATCGAACCTTGCGAAGTGATTATGAAGAAGAAAAAGAGTCCCGTGAAAGATATAAAAAGCTTTCCAGAGAACAAGTAAGTTTGGCGAGCTCTGTTTTGGTATTCCTAGTATAGCCGTTAATAGAGACCCTAGGTGCGCAATCCATTCGTTCTGGTATTGGTAGATGGTGATGGTTATGTCGTATGCTCGTAGACCGCATCTAATACAATCGCCTAGCTTACGTATCCTAGTTTAATGATGACCTCATAAGAGCCAACGCGGAAGGGGGGAGTAATGCTGCTCAATTGTTAAACAGCTGTATCAGAGAGTATCTGCCAAGGGTGCTTAAGGACTCGGATCAGTGTCGTATCATGGTTCGCATATATGCAAATCTTGCCGGTCTCTCAAAAGCATTGTCTAAAGCCAAGCTTGTGGGGCCCGAAAAGCGATCTCTAGCTCCTTTTGCTGCGAGTTTTACTCGTTCTCAAGATCTGTTCGATTATATTGATGCCGATGACAAGAAAGAAGGTGCTGATTTCAAAATTAGAGGTACGCTACACATCTATATGTTCAGTGTAGGGTAGAACGATGCTAAAAGTTGCCTTTTCTAGAAATGTTTCGACTATTTGCAGAGAACAGCCAGTGCAAGCATATCTTCTTCGCCGGATGCCATGATACGGGTTACCTGTCTCTATTGACCCCGTATCGCGGTAAAGCCGACCGCATCACTCTTATAAGAACTAGAGCTTTTAGCTCAGAATATACCTCGCTTGGATTGGGAATTGTAGACTTCCAAACAGTCTTCAGAACCTTTAGCTTGCCTATCATGCCTATTGCTGCAAACAATGGAACCAAAAATGTTCTACCGATACAACCTCAGTCACCTATAATAGATCATAAGTTGTTAGCTGCGAACACTACAAGGATCTGCAAGTACTTTCAAATCGTAAGCCTTTAAAGGGAATTCATGTGTTAATTTATGTTGTGTCTAATCAATGCCATAGGGTAACTGTCGGTTTGGTAATACCTGCGCAAATGCTCACATCTTCCTTGATGGTCGCAGAGCCACCGTACCAGAAACAAATATTCTACCATGGGGGGGACTTGGGCCAACAATGGCAGCCCAAGGGAACCCAATAACATGGAAGCCACCAAACTTTGTTCAGCCACTTCCCATGGATGGCACCCAGCAACGAAATCGAGACAATCTCACAGATGACTTGCCGATTTCAACCCCGCAAACTGAAGGATTGATCCCCGTTAACAAAGATGGCGAAAGACTTGACACAGTGATCCCAAAACCAGCACCCGAAGAATGGTCTATATACAACCAACGGGTTAAGCAGCAAAAGCCCTGCAATAACTTCTACATGAGAGACCAGTGTCTGATTCATAACTGCACCCTCGATCACAAACCCCTGGAGCCAGGAGCGCTCCACGTGCTTACATACATTTTGAAAGGATATCCATGTCCTCGTAAAGGACGCTGCCGTTCGACTGATTGCTATAACGGTCATATTTGCCAGAAAAATGGGTGCTATGGCAAGGGCTGCAGACTCAACTATTACATGCATAGCATGGACCCAAAAGTTGCTGATTGGGTTATGCCAACTAGTTTGCCAGGGACTGATGACAGCAGCGAAAAGTCACCAACTGAATCTCTTGAAGAGATGATGAGTCCAGTTGGAGGTGCGCCTGTCTAAAAGATACTTTGACTCCTGGTAAGCAGTAGAGAAAGGATTCAACCTATTCTCCTATGGAATAGAAGGAAATTCTTTCACATTGAATTTGGGACTCCACTAGACAGGGATGGAATAAAATACTTGCGTTGGATTAGTAGATGATCGAATGGCCAAAATTGAGAACGGTAAATTTGTATTCAGGTGCTGATTATGAATCAGAAAATAAATACCGGTAATTAGCACCTTGACAGGGTTTCGGAATTGGTGGAATTGAACGGTATAATTACTTTTTATGATTTCAGATTTCAGATTTCAGGTTTTTTTTCTGCTTCCCCTAAATTGGTAGCTTACGAGGATCTGTTTTTCCTTGGTGGCCTGATATATTTTATCACGCTCTGGGTTTTTGGAGTGACATAGCCTGCTGGATTTCTTTTCTCTGAGGGGTATCTATTACCTGCAATACTGCCTGAAAATACACTGGGAGCCTGAAAAGCCACTCCAGTTGTTCTGTTAAAAGTTTGTTAAGGCCACCACGGCACGCCCCCAGCCGACCAGAATGTTCGTATCCCTGGATTTAGCGCAAAATTATGACTCGTAGAAGGACCACTAATTCCGACCAATCACTAATGCGGTTTGGCTGCCGTTCCTCTGTCTCCACATCATCTCTTTGCCGATCTTTGGAGTGGTGGGGTAATGGCTACGGTATTCGGCTTCATTCCGCGTTCGGCATTGACTGATGCGTTTTACGGGATTGAATTAAACGCAATGGATAGAATAATAATCGGTCTGCTACGTTTATTCGTATCCTCTTTTCATGTTCCAATCTTGCATTCATTTCTCCCAGAGTTACTCAACCTTGTACCCTGAGTAGTCTACTCTCCGCCCCCGATTCTCATCGTGCCTATAGAACGAAAGTCAACTTACCGCCTACTAAAGCAATATCACAATGTCCTCTCCTGTGGCACTGATAACGGGCGCATCTTCCGGTATAGGCCTTGCCCTTACCCAGCATCTACTCCGCAAAGACTACCACGTCGTAATGGCCGACATAAACCCACCACCCGCCTCAGCCCAGCTCCCCACAGCCCGCACGCTCTTCGTAAAAACCGACGTCTCGTCCTGGGACGCTCAAGCTTCTCTCTTCAGCCAAGCCTTCAGCTGGCACAAGCGGCTCGACTTCGCCGCCTTAAACGCCGGCATCGACGACCGCGACGACATCTTCAACTCCGTCTCGCACTCCGCCTCCCGCCCGCCCCAGAAACCAAACATGGCCACTTTCGACGTCAACCTGTACGGCGTCTACTACGGCACGAAGCTGTTCGCGCACTACGCCGCGCTGAACCCCATCCCCGGCGGCAAGATCGTCATCACGGCCTCCGCGGCAGGGCTGTACGCACTCCCCGCCGTCCCGCAGTACTCGGCCGCAAAGCACGCGCTGGTCGGGCTGACGCGCTCGCTGGCGCCCGGGGCCGCGGCGCACAATATCACGGTCAATTGCATCTGCCCTGCGATGGTTCCTACGGGGCTGGCGCCGCCGGGGCTGATGGAGAAGTTTCCCAAGGAGCATATCACGCCGATGAGCACGATTCTCCGGGCGTTTGACGAGCTGATGGATGAGAATGCGAATAAGAATGGCGAGTGTGTCGAGGCTGCTGTGCAGGATCTGTTTTATAGGACGCCGCCGGAGCCGATGGGGGAGAGCCAGAAGTGGATGGAGAAGGGCGCGGCTGAGTTTTGGACGGAGACATATCGGCAAAGGAATATGGGATTTGTGAACGCAAACAGTAAGCCATAGAGGCACGATCAGGTAGAAGCATGAGGTGTGTGGTGGATAGTAGGGGTATTAGCCGTGTTGGGTGTTTATGTGGAGTTTTAGGATATGGTGGTTTTGAATTGAGACGGAAGCGAATGTCACAAAGTCTGGGCTTGACTGGAAACTCAATCTTATTTCAATTTCTAAACCCTTCCTGTACTCCAACAACTCTGAGCAGTTCACCATCTACTTTCAGCTGAAGAACCTTGAACATCCAAAACCAGCGAGTCGACCCATTTCTTGACGGCGAAACCAACTCAACCCATCGAGCCCCTGAAAGGGATCGAAGAGAGTCAAAGTTTCAAGCCCAAAGAGAATATGAGAACTCGACCCAGATCAGAAGTCGCCAGCCCAGCTACTGAAAAGAAAAGGGAATCGAAAAAGATGTAGAAGAAGCGGCGGTGCTGGTACTAGAAATATAGACAGGAGAACGTGAGTAATGAAACAAAGACGAATCATGACATTATCCAACTCCGAAAGAATCCAATGCTGCCTGAGCCAACTTTCGAGTCCCAAAAACGCCATCCAAATACAACGCCTAGTTTTGACATGCAATCCTCCGTTGGCCCTGCGTTCATAACCCTGCCATTTTCAAGAACGTATCTAATTAATAGACTCCGCTCCTCCGTCTCGTGCTCCCAAAGGCAGCTAAGCTCTCTGTGTCTGAGATTCCCTCCCAGGGCAACTCATCGTCTTCGTCGCTTTCTCCGTGGCTCTCCTCACCACTATTGCTCTCGTTTTCACTTTGGTGCTCCTCAATCATAACTTTCTTTCCCTTTCCCTTGGCTGCTTCCGTAGTATCCATCCGAATGCTCCTTATCGTCTCTTCAACCTCCTGCTCAGTCATGCCTTCAGCCTGCTGTCCCTCAAGAACATCGTACAAGTTGTAGATCTGGTCGCTCTTAATGTCGATTGCCTTGACCAGGTCCTCAATTGCGGCTTGAATAGCTTTACGCTTGCGGCGTCCGAGTGAAGCATCATGCGCTCTAAGGAGAGCGTCATGCGCAGACAGCTCGAGATGCAGATGAGCGAGTTCGTCTTCGAGTTCTTTGAGAACGGATGCTAAAGCTACCTTAGGCGATTGAGCGGGACGCATAGTTGCGTCAGCATCGTCTGGCATGCGTGAAGAGACGGGAACAAGTTTTGGAATGTTGACTGAATTGGACCCGGCCTCTCCAGAAGCGCGGCGGCAGACGGTACAGTTCTTGTTATCATGAGCAGGAAGCTCAATCTTAGCACCACGACTGCTACTCGCCTGTTTTCGAGGGTTGATCGTAATGTCTGGTAGAATAAATGCAGAAGTCATCTCAACTGGTACCGTCCGCCGACGGCGACTGGACTGGCTCAGGAGGGAGTGGTCCACAGATTGCTTAGTTTGGGTAGCTTCTGCTGGGGCTTCTTCATCCTGGGCATTTTGCTCCGCATCATTGCTAGTGAGTTCGTTCTGTGTCATGATCGACCTGCCAGTTACATCCTTCATAGACGACTTGCGTGGCAGCGATTGCTGTCGTGGAGCCCTAACCGATATTGTAGAGCGGACCGTATCCTCACGCGTTTGGCGCTCTGTGGTGGATGAAGCTTTCTTACGTGCCGCCGCTCGTTCTTCCTCCAGCAGTTTCCTCAGTCTAGCGATTTCATCGGCGTTAATAGAGCTGAGCTCCGTAAGGTCTAGCGCAGGCGGCTCTTCCACAACGGGCTTCCCACTGGCACCGCCATGCATAAGGTAGCGGTCAGCCTTTTGCGCAAGGGAAAGGTCTGTCGTTGATTCCGCATCACTGTCGGCATGCTGCTGTTCTTGGACTACGGGTACTGGTGCAGATGCACTCCGCGTCGGAATACCGCCAGATAGTGAGTGCCGCTGTGAAGCTGAATGGAACCTGGAGCTGGTGTAGCGAGATATTGACTGCTGAGGCCGAGCTGGAACTTGGGCTGCGCTGGCGGACCTGCTGTTTCGAACTTCTTGTTCGACTTTATCGGCAATTCGAGTCTGCGTGTCCTTCTCCCGACGTTGGGCACCCTTCCTCTGGGTGCCATTAGTATCTCTATAATTAGCCTCATCCTCCACCATCATATCGTGGTCGGCTAAAGCAGAGTGAGACAAAGGTTGAGATTGGCTGTTGATCTGTTTCGTGCTTAGGATCTCCCTGGTCATGTCCTCCATATGCCTAACAGCCTCTTCCCGCTTTTCGATTTTCCGACGAAGCTGGGCTTCCTTCCTTGCCCATCGCTGGTTGTCGTCTTCTTGTTGTGCGGAGAGTTGAGCCAACTCCACCCTGAGATTCTCATTATCTTGCTGGAGAACTTCGTTCACCTCCTCCTGGGTCATGTCTTGAAATTGACGAATAGTTTCATCTCTCCTGTCAATCTTGCCTCTGAACTCTGCTTCTCTGGCAGCCCAGCGGCGGGCTTCTTCCTCTTTCTTCGCTTTTAGATTCGCCATTTGAGCCTTAAGTGCATCATTCTCTGTTTTGAGCCTGGAGAATTCCGCTTGTTCTTTCTTAGCTCTCTTAGAACGGAGCTCGACCTCTTTCCTGGCCCAATGCTGAGTATCCTCGTCATGCTGGATGCGGACTCTAGCCAACTCCGCATGTAATGTCTCGTTCTCCTTCTGTATGGCATTCTCTGTTCGATCAACTTTCCGTCTAAGCTGCTGAGCTTCTTCCTGGAATCTAGTCTGCTCTTGTGATAACTGATTCCGGAGAGACTCGTTTTCTTTACGGAGAGAGTCAATTTCATTACGTAGGGTCTCATTCTCAGCCTGGAGTGCTTCCTTTTCGCCCTTAAGTTCCTCAGCGTTATAGAACGCAACACCCAGTTGAGTAACCAGATTATCGCGTTCCGAAGTAACTCGCTTTGTGTTGATCTCTGCGACAGACACCTTGCGCTCAGCACGGTCCAATCGAGTTCGGAGAGTGTCAACGGAAGCTTCCAATTCTAGGAATCTATGTCAGCAGGGAAACATAATCCTAATAATCTACTTACTAGTCTTTTCGACCCTCCAATTATTCTTCTCGCCGGATCCTTCGCCATCGGTTGACCCCAAGGCACTATCACTCCGCCTTAATTTCTCTTGTGCTTCATTTGCTGCTCTAAGCTCAATTATCTGCACTTCCTGTTCTTCGATCTTTTTCTCAGACTCAGCCTTTTCCTGCTCCAGCTGTGCAACCTTCTCTTTTAGGAGCTGCAGGGATGCGAAAATTGCCTTCTCGTCAGAAGGAATTGGAACGCTGTCTATTGGCGTGTGATTAGGTTGACGAGTCGAACCTCGGCCTGGATTTCTAGGATTCGTAAATCTTGACCGTGCGGGAGTGCTTCGAGAGAAGACAGGAGTGCCGTCTTGGAAGACCCCAGACACGAGCTCGGTAAGATTCGGAAGGTCTGGTAGCATAAACGATTGTTGTGTTGCATTTCCCGTCATTTGGGATGAACGTGGCGTGCCGTTTGCGGCTCGTTGGGGGGTTTCGACTGATTTTACAACGTGATCCAAGCCTTGAGCGGATGACTGACGACTTCTTGAACCTGCGAAACGAGTATTCTTGGCAGTAAACGTAACAGTCGGTGGCCGTTCATCAATGAAGGATTCATCTTCGGAAGTAACCTTGGCGTGCATCTGCGCAAGAGTGTTACGTCGACGTTCGTTGTTTCCGACCTTCATAGGCGAGACTCGATCACCAGCAGTTCGCAGAATAGACACTCCCTCATCAGCGCCTTTCTGCGGCACGGAGGTTGCTCGCCTTATTTGTGCGTCTCGTCGAAGACTTGTAGGCTCCGCTGCGTTTCCCTTCTTAGGTGTCGCGCGGGCACGAACTGGAGGCGGAGTCATGTCATACAAACTGTCATGAAATAACACGTTTGGTGACATGTTAAAAGACGAGTTTGGCTTGCCAGGTGTACTCCGTGCGCTCTTCTTTGCCCCTCTGCCCTGCTCTATAGAAATGCTGTCCTCTTCGGAATCGCTAAGGTGGTCGAAATCTATGAACTCTTTGTTTACCATCGAGGTGCTAACCGGCAGATCTGACCCAGGTGGGTTATAGTAGGCGAATTTCTTCGCCGTAGACCGAAGGTTGGGAAGAGTGGGCAAAGGATTTCTCGTATCATCGTCCAATTGACGCGTCGACATCAATGCTTCGTGCTCAGGGTCGAACATTGATGTTGACGTTGCGAACTCTTGTATCGAGCTATAGTTGAGAGTAGGGTTCGAGTCGCGGTCCACGGGAGTCGGTGATGGGAGATGGCGTGGACTATGGCTAATTTCTCGGGATAATTCACGGAGAAGACGCGCTTTCCCCTCGCTGCTGTTAGGCGACGGAGTCATGGCGAAAGCCGTATGGTGAATAGATTGACGTTGCGCGTATTCTATTATTTTCGTAGTCGTGTTGACGTGATTTATATGGCCGTAGTAATTAAAGACCTGGTAAAAGAAAAGGTGAACTAATGGAGTAAACAATCATCACTGGGCCAGATGCCAGCTTGCCACCAGTAGTGAATTGTAATCGTAAGCGCAGAATGGAAGGCGCCAAAAAATGATGTGGGAGGAGAGGGATAGTAAACATGTGGGAGGGACATCAAAACAACAGCGATGTAAACAGCCGAAGGCGGCGTGGGTCGGCATTAAATCGCCTCTTCAGCTGACCCCAGCCTCGCGACCCCCTTCCCCTGCATTTATTCCCCGACTCCGCTTTGGACATCCCGAAGCACTTCTTAGAATGATTATACATCCATGATGAGATTAATATATTCTTTGGCCATTTCTCGAGACATGTATCGGAACTCTTCAATGCACATAGAACGATGTATTGATCAAATTGCCCACAGTACGAAGCGCCCATAACAGAGTACCCGTCAGGCGTACAAGGCCAGAGTTTATGAACTATTCCCGTCGCCTAAGCTCACTCCGGGGTGATGCTTCAGAGTCTTCCTAATGCCATACTCCCAGAATCGCCTTTTGTCATCTGGCAGAAATATTCATGGTGTAGGAGAACTTTAGTATCATTTGTCAAGTTATGGGCATTATTTCGTCTAGCTTCAAGCGAGACATATCATCATTACTTTTTCCAAGGAAACATTACAGCTTTTCCTCAATCTCCAGAAACTATGAATGGAGTATACATCTAGAATTTCACATCAAAATCAACCGCCAGGGAAAAAAACAAAAACCCCGCTACTGTAGGGATCCTGGAAATTCAATCCAGCGGCAACAGAGTCTCTCAGACATCAGCTGAAAGGATTATTTGCCTTGCACCAGTTCCACAAGCGCCTCAGGATCCACAAAAAAAAACTGTTGATGGGAGTGGGACTTGAACCCACGCTCGTTTCCGAACCAGGAATTGATGTTAAGATTATAACCTTAACCTGGCGCCATAACCACTGTTTTCAATCAGTAAGATGCTTTTTGACGTGAGGGAGAAGGTTTACTGACACTCGGCCATCCCACCGTTGAATTGGAAGTCACTCACGTCTTTCAATATAGATAATGTGTGTTTTGTGCGTTCTATTATTCTTCGCTCGTTTCACGTTACACTAGCGGAGTATTTTACACACTAACTCGCCTACCCGAATTTAAGACCCCTTTTCTCCACTTAATACCCACCCAATGTAATATCCACATTTCTTTTCCCCTTTGCACTCTTCTTTGTTCTTACCATGTCCCTTTTCATGCGTCCTAGCCCTCTCTCCTTCAGCCCTACCGGATTATCGTTGAAAACACTCCCAGGCCCAAAATCCGGTGCACCGCCCAAGGTCCCAAAAATGTCCCCAATATAATTCGTTGCATTCACGCCCGCAGCAAACGTACTATCCCACTCCCCCAGAATTCCCTGCACCACCTTAATCCCCGCAAGATAAATATTCCGCAGCGCGGGCTCGAAGCCGCCCTGGCTCGCCCAAAACAGGTTCATAGTCGCGGCTTGTCCCGGGTACGGCCGATCCATATCGCTGGCTGTGCGCATGACGATGATGCGCGCGAAGTCGACGAGGCCAGCAACGGTGCCGCGCAGCAGCGCCTCAAGCGTCGCGTTGTCTTCCTGCGCCGTCATGCAGTAGATGCCGGAGCCGTTGGTCACAAGTCTTGTGTAGTTCTGGAAGGCTTCGGAAAGCATGCGCCCGCTGTAATACACGTCGCTCGTCGCTACGTCGCATTCGACGACGCTTGGGGAGGCTGCACCTGCCGCGTAAATGGATGTTTGCGGTGTTATGTAGTTCGCCCGGTAGGCTTGCGCGAGCGTGCTGTCGTTCAGAGTGGCGGTTTTGGCGAAGCCGACGGCCAGTGAACGCAGTGCGGTGTTGACTTCGAAAACTTCGGTGCCGTAGATAGACTTAGGGTACTCGTCTGGGACTGTGCTACCTTGGGGAATGTAGCCAGTGCTAAAATTGGCGGGTATTTCCCGTGGGTCGAATTCGTATTGCAAGGCAGCTTGAACAGCATAGCGAGCGAAAGCCACAGAGCCGAGAGTTGCAACTTCGGGGTTGACTCCAGCAATGCCGCCAATTAGGAAATATGTTGTCGAAAGGTCAAATTTAGGAGAGGCGACGAGGGAAGATATTGTGACAGCGGCATTAATTTCTAGATGTTAAACACGGAATCAGCAAGCTTTAGTATTATACAAAAGTACTCCAGCGTGGCATAAAGGCCCGTGGGGTCTAGGATACTACAAGCTGCTTTCAGGCAGAGTATTCTAGATAGGCCGAATATTCTAATTCAATATTCTGAAAGTCAAAGTATCTTGACCGATACGGAAAGGAAAAGGCAACCCACCGCTTTCCCCAGTTATCAATTGACAAATATCCCCATCCGCTGTGCAATGCGCATCCGGATAAAGCGGCGAGAAACCTGGGACAGTGATGTTCGTTGCCAGCAGATCGAATTCCGGAATGCCCCACCAGACCTCTCCTTCTGGCGGAAACATGCTAATGATGAAGACCTTAGGTTTAACCTTGAAGGTATAGGACCTCTCTCTCACCGCCGCTCCTACATCTCCTGCTGCTATTGGGGTCGATGAAACGAGAAGACAAGAGAGCAGCACCACGAGTGCTTTGAGCAGAAAAAAGTGCATTATGAAAAAGCTTCACAGTGCCTGGTTAAATGAGTTCGATGTACTAGAAGAGTAATGGAAGTTTAATCGAAATTTGTCGAACACGAAGATAACAGAGAGGAGACAACCAGTGGCCTCAACGACGAAGCTCTAGACAATTTTCAAGGCAGCAGATTTCCATGGTCGCAAAACACTCAGCAGCTTTTAAAGCTGCCGCTGGACCCCTCCTCAACCAACGCTGTGTCACAGTTACCGACCAATTCACCTACCCACTTACGACTTCAAACCCCTCATTCATCAGGTTGCCTGTCGGTACTCGCCGCCCTCTACCGGGGTTCTATGTAACACACACGGCAATGCCTTTTGTGGGTTGCTCGGGGTGGGACAGCTTCCGAGATAGCAGTAACGATATGTGTTAGTGTGACTATTGTTTGATCCCGAACGCATTCTTATCGTCGGCAGTGTTTGGAAGTTGAATCAAGGATGACCCCTGTGTCGAGGCTCACCGGGAGTGTTCTGAGTTGCCTCTTGCAGTCACAGTGATGACGGCTGGATCTCGGCTATGGTATTTATGACCGCCACTAATCTATATGCAGACAGTTCGGCCTAGCTCTCGCGTGGAATGACGTTTGACGAACTCAGTAACCATCTGCATCATTAAGTAGGTACCGCCCCTAGTCATAAGATTCTTATCTCGTCAAGAAATTAGGTCAATCCTCGCTCCCGGCAACGATTGTGTTCTTAATAGAAGAAAAAAAAGGAAAAGCAATGGCGAAAGGAGATTGAAACCTTGCGAGATCCCACCTCCGCCCAGAGAGAGGCGTTGTCTTGTTGCTGAACTTCAGTATACTATTTAGGAGTGAAAAATTTTAACATGAATGAAACGGCCTGTATTACCTTACCCAAGACACATGAACGAGGCAGACGCGAATTTGACCAGTGTTTAAATTCTGATAAACTAGCGGGAAACAGACATACGGATGACACGAGAGACTTACGATCTACTGATAGCATTCAGACACCGGAATTAACCTCAGAACATTTAGTGTGTACTGGTGTTTCGTTTATTGTGTTCCTTTACAATTTCGACCCAGGACCTTCCATGTCCGATCAGTCATAGGGTATCTTTAGCTCCGGACAATAGTGTGTCTTTGCACTAGGTCTGGATTTCATGCTTCTCTTCCCTGCGGTAGCATTAAACTAATTGCTTCCTAGGTTAACTCTGGCGAGTAAACAAGTTTAGAGTTTACTTATTATTGGCAATCTGCTATACCTAATGTTGTCCTTTCGCTATAACTGACTTACTAATTTAATAGCAATTGGGTACATGCCTGGTGTCAAATTGTAGGGACGTGCACCGTACGCCCAAATACATCGTGATCGTCAATATGACGGTGTAGATCAGGGGTGGCCCAGCCACCTACCTGAATCTTGACACCTGGTCATCTACTATGTAAAATAATCGCTCTCTTTTATATCTATTTTTCTATTTCCCGCAATAGGTCTCAGGGGACTTCTGTATCTTGAATTCTGATCTTTAGTCCTCAATTTTCTCTACTCATAACTCGTAATAGCGATTTCCAACTCAAGCAAGTATTCGCCCTATGGCCTAAATAGACCTAGCATGAACACACAAGAGGCTTTAAGCACAGTGACTCAGGTGCGTGACATCTACTGGGCTCCCTAAACAGCTCGCTATCGACAATCTCGAGCCTGGCTACATAGCACCTCAAAGTAAAGACCTCACCAAATGGACTAATGTCATTCATGGAAGAACGCTTCTCACACGTCAATAATAGGTCTTAGGAAGACCTATGCACAGTCGTGTTACACCGACAGGCTTATCCTGCCACCACGAGTTCAAGACTATTCTAATAGGTATTACGGTCTCCAAGCACCTCGACGAAAGAAACGAGTTGCGCAATAACATGTGGATGGAGCATCAGATAGGGGGCACGAGCATCTTTTCATTATATGAGGGTGACGGACGCATCCTCGTGCATGTGTTTGATAGTTATTGGGATGGCTCGGCTAAAATGAGTTCGGGATGTTCAAAAGAAAGATTTGGTTATTGCGAGCTAGAAAAAACCTTTCAGAGAGAGGTATAAGATAATTAACTAATAAGCTAGTAAAGATCAATCGGACTATCCTGATGATCCACCATGATATCGAGGGAAATATAGCCAAGAAAGGCGAGTAGCATTAGGGGATTATTCCAGCGATACGACCCCTTCCAAGTTTTCTACTCTTTTCCGACCAGTTTAACGCAATCAAATTAATATCTAAAAGAACAAATACATTTTAGGTCTTCCCGGCCAGCTCTATTTAAAACTCTTGATCAAATCCCGTGACATATTGCAAAGCACTTAATAGGTTCGTTAACTCTGATATCAAGACAATTCCGCTCGAACATCTAAGAGATAGCAGCTTCCACTATATAAGATGTTCATTCATCCCGAAAACCTCGTGCCGTGGACAAGGGGTTTTGCACTCTTGAACCTTTCTTCCGATTTTGTAGACTTTGACCTAGATTACTACAAGTTGAAGCTTGAAGTTTTTCTGCGGGTCTCTGAACTCCTTATTGCCAGCGGTGATGTGGTGGACGAAACAGTCGGATCTGGTCGGCAGTCAAATAACCTACCTTCTTAGGTTTCTGATTAAGCCGAAGTCCTTACACGGATGAACTTGTGACAATCAACAAATAAAACGAGTAAATGGTTCTCCTACGCCGGCGCAAAGCCATGTGAGAACGATTTTGAAGTAGTCATTAGGGTTCAAGGAGGTGTCCTCTTTGCCATGGGAGCAATCATACAAACCATCGCAACCCTAGGCCAAGCCGAAGATCCAGATGTCAAATGTACCCCCAATCTCACCCATCTTTTAACTGTGTTAAGTAATATTCAAAGCGTTTCCAATATTCCGTACAGATATCCAACAGGTGAGGATCCCGAAATTGTTCTCTTTGCGATACTCGAAGCGGACCAGCTGAGAAGTTATGAGAATATCACGTCACTCTGGGAAGAAAACATCGCCAAAGATATTCTCTTCGAAATGGGATTTACGAATCAACCAAACCAACCAGAGCATTCTGATACCATACAATCTCTCATGAATTCTCAGCATAGTGATCCCTAAGGCTTTAGAAACGCTTCTCGAGCTGTTGCAGGCCGGCGCTTCCGCATCACTGATTCGGCGTGTGTCGGCTTAGCTCCTGCTCTCGCAAACAAAGAGAGTAAAATCCGCATTATGAATGGATTCTCAGTGCCATTTGTGTTACAGGGAGTTAAAAATCATTATATTCCCGTTGGGGACTGCTATATTCATGGGGTCATGCTTGGGGAAGCGCTTATGGAGAAAATCCACCACCTATGCATGAGATAAAACTAGTTACAGCGACAACCATACTCGTCACGTAGGGTGTAGGGCATGGTGGTAAGGACTCTATAAGGTGGAGTTATTATATACGACGAACCTATATACGAGCAAACTATAGGAAGCTGCTGTGAATGCCACTACTCCTCTGCCAACAATACCTACTAGAAGCCTAGGTTAGCCTATTGGGAGCGGGCGAAGCGCTAGTCGTTTAACAATTACTGATATCCAACTCCAGCTCGGGCGAGTGCCCGTAATGAAGACCCCTAACTTCACGCGCCTGTAGACTCATGAAAGCGACCCTTTGCAGTTATGTCCCTATGTAGAAATTCGGACTATCTGATTGAGCCCAAAAGGATTTTTTGCAGTAGCCTTAACACAAAGAAAATTATAGAAACTCCCGCACATATATCTCCTAGGGCCCTTCAAATCCCGTCTGAAATGCGCACGAAGCGTTTACGACTACCAAACTGTCGCCTTGAAGACCGGAGAACGCCCTTATTTTGGATTGGTTATTAGCATCGGAGACACAAACTTTTGCTAAGCCACCCATTGTTCCAAGCAACCACTGTAGGCTGCCACAACCGCCTATCCATGAGCCACATGCACGATAGCACTCGAACCCCGCCGATTCCGTTCATACCCTAGAACGCTTAGCACTAAAACAGATGATATCGGCGCACCTCTCAATCCGGATATAGCCAACTAAGCCCCAAAATTGTCAGGAAGAACCATCAGTACTTTCTATCGGAAGAGAGCTGAGCCATCCCCCGGGGCGTAGCCTCGCTGGTTTTCTTCAAATGGCGTGAAAACTTCGCCTCGTATATTCTATGGTTTATGCGATAATCGCAGCTATTAAATTGATTCTATTATAAAGGCCTCTGCTATAAGCCAGTTTAAACTACTTTGTCTAAACTTCCTTGCTAATACTTCCACAGCTTCAGGCTCAAGTGCCACATCAGCACGAACTGATCGCCAGTTGCCCCCTGATCAGTCCCCTTCAACTGCCTGCCTACCCATTCCCAGCGCGGTGTCCACCTGTTCCATCTATAGTCACCTTTGCTGCGCCTAGGTCCACTTCCAAAGCGCTTAATCCCCCTCGATATGAACATAATAGGGGAAGAATGCCTGAATTGCGTGAGACCTTCTATGAAGTCTACAAATATAGACGAGATAAAGAAGGCGGCAGCTGTTAGGTGCCGAAAATGTACATTCCTACGAGACTTACTCACTGGCTTCCAAAGATTTAAAAACGTCAGGCCGATCGAAAATGCCGATGTTGAGGTTGAAGAGGTATCTTATGGCGTATTTATTTATTTATTTTGGTTGGATGGCTGCATGGCCAAGATTGACTTTACTGCGCCGGAAGGTACTTTTTATACCCTAATTTGTCTTTCTTATTCTAAGATAGTATAGGAGCCTCACCCCCGTTAAATGTTTATCGAAAGTCAAACCTACAACCTCTTGGAACCGGCTCGCGTGCATCCATGCAACAAGTTTCAAGTTGGCTTCAAAACTGCCTCGAAAATCATAGAAAATGCTCATCTAACCATGATAACTTGCTACCTAGTCGTGTTTTAGATATTGGGACTACCGACTCTTCCAAGATATTTCTTTACGAAGCAAAAAACCGAAAAGCCCCATACATCTGTCTCTCGTACTGTTGGGGGAAAGCCGAGTTCTTTATGACAACTCCAAAAAACATAGATGCTTGTAAAGAAAATATTCCACTAGAGTGTCTGCCTCCAACATTCCGAGATGCCATCCATGTGGCTAGCTTCCTAAAAACTTGATATATTTGGATAGACGCTTTATGCATTCTTCAAGACAATGATGAAGACTGGCAAAAAGAATCCTCGAACATGGCCAATGTATATCGCAACGCCTATCTCGTCATTGCAGTAAGCAAGGCGTCTACCCCATATGAAGGCTATTTCGAGATCACAGAACTAGTAGAGACCGATTCGGTGTGCGCCCGTATTATCCTTCACGCTTCGAACACCATTGCCGACTGCACCCTCTCAACATTTCCATTGACCACTCGCGTCTGGGCTTATCAAGAGAGGCTGCTGGGCCGACGAGTTCTACAATTTGGACCACAGGAGCTTTCGTGGCAATGTAGCGAGGATTCCACGTGTGAATGTGGGACAAGATAGGACGATTGGGCCTTGGGTACCTTGTATTCGTTATTCAAACGGTCTGGTCTGTCCATGAAATTGTCTAAATCGGACCTCGCTGCCTTGTTGAGAGAAGTTATGATCCAATATTCCCAACTTGCTCTTAGTGTGCCCTCGGACAAGCTGCCGGCTCTTTCTGGTGTAGCAGAATACATGCGCTAGTGGCGAAATGATACCTACCTCGCCGGGCTCTGGATGGATTCTCTTGTTCTCGACATGTTGTGGTACAAGGGTACTCTATTTGATGGCGACACCCCTACCTGGAGAGCGTCGTCGTGGTCCTGGGCTTCAGTAGAAGGGAGCGTGTCTTGTGATCGTCCGATACGTCCTTCGATCTACGAATGGAATATTGTCACCTACTGCGACGTTATTGATACCCACTGCAGCCATGTTGGTCCCTCCACAGGAAGGGTTCTGTCTGGCTATATCAAGCTCAAATGCTTCCTACTCCCATATCCAAAGCTCATCAGTGTGGGTCGGACCCCGAAATTTCGCGCCGATCGCAGAACAATGCAAGATGGAGAGCTCTATTTGGTAAGAATGTCTGATATGAGTTCGACGGGTAGAAAAATTGAAGCTGTGCTTGTTATCCGCCTTCTTGATACCTCGAAGCAGGAATATGAGCGCTTCGGTTATGCAAATTTGAATGAGCCAGTTCGATATGGAGCCCCAGAACCGCTGCCCCTTCTTTGGCTAGATAAGAAGAGTATTATTACTATTCTCTAGCGGTTATGTTGCTATTGCCTGGGCTAAGATGTAGGATTTTGAGCCATATATTCATTATATAATTCTTGGTCTGACGGTGTTTTATGCAACTTTATTTTGAGGTCCTTTGATGTATTGTATGTAGAATGGCGGTGTGGGCACTAGGGCGTTATCTAAAAGTGAACTGATGGGACGACGCTTCTCAGAGGAAAATATAGCCAGCGGAAACTAAGAATATTTCTAGTTAAACTCTGGTTCTAATAAAGGTTTTAAAGAGATGGGCTCGCCACTTAATATTTGCCACTTTAAATATTTGCTTAGAGCGCCTCCCAGCTTTCTGCTCCACCTCTATATAAGTCCCGTACAACGTTAAATAAAGCTT
>KV749717.1:53700-65556 GCA_001692915.1 Glonium stellatum
GATAAGCGTAGAACTCGTAGAGCTCCACGTGCTCTCTATATCTTCCATGGAGCTGTGGTTCCATGGAAGAAGCTCTAGATATTTGCAACACTGACTGGAATAGGGCGGTGAAAGGTTGATCGTCATCCATGCACGTATCCTAGCCCTCCTTTGCCTTTACCAATCATTGGCGACCACTGAAGGCCAGCCAAGGTTCGATTGCTTCAGTTTCCGCCCCTGCCTGCCAGATTTTGGAAGATTGCAGACTTCGCTGACTTGTAGTATTTGGATAGATGGCAATTTTATGCACGCATAAAAAAAAGAGCTGCTTTCGGCTGGCATGTGCTGATTGGGTTGTTAGGGAAATTTTAACTGCTTCTGGACGTCGATCAAAGTTATGAATCCTGGTAACAATGATAGGCAGTATATTTAGCTCAGGAGTAGGTAGACATTACAACTATGTAATTACTTCATATCTTTTAGTATAGGCTCATACAAGTGACCCTGTGTAATTATGCGTCGCCAACCCGTCCAAGCTCACGCAATCAGTCCTTACAAACTCTGGTGTAACGGCATAAATTACGGTCGCGCTTGAATTGAACAAAGACGGACACGCCATAACGCCTCTTTCAGTCGCACCCGGTGCCATGAAATTGAAATAGCCGGACGGTGGATCACAATTGTAGAAGGGATCATGGTTATGGCAGTGCTTGTCGCCGTTTTCGCCCCATCAGTGGTGATCCTGCTTGGGCAGGGCGGTCCAGTTCCAGCCTGTGTACTCTGGATATGAGCCAGGAGGGAAAGTGTGAGAGTGCTGGACGGTGATTTGGAGCAAGCCATTCGATTGAACGTAGGTATCTTGGCCGCCTGGAGAAATGGAGTACTTTGAATCACCTTTATTAGTTACGTTCTGTTTAAATTCGGTTGGAATGAGAAATTTAGGTCAGCTCACAGGATACAATGTACTCAAAAACGCCAGTTCAGTGCCGTTGGGACATGGGTGAACTACACTCGGGCAGTACGATGGCGAAGACGCTTGGTAAATACCAAAACCGCCCCCACTCGACTCTTAAGGGCATTGAGCTTGTTGTCATGAGGCTTATAGACCGTGAGGGTGTAGTAACTGGATAGGGTGTCCATCTCGAGTTGATGTCCTTTGCCCCAAGGGAGGGTGAGCACTGAGGGCAGAATACAGAGGCCTCCGAGGACGAGCCTTGAGAACATTGGCGATGGTGTTGCTTTGAGAAAATACTTTAGCGGGTGTATACGGTTGTTGTATGTTGATAGTAGGTCCTGAACTCCAGTAAGTTTGGCTGGTAGTTTTATACCAGGTTAATTCGTGAAAACAATGATTGAGCCCATAAAATCTATTTTTTGTCGCTTTCACTTGCTAACATTAAGCCAGTGTTTTAGTAGCGTACATAATTTGACAGCATTCATCATGCAATTTGCGGTCCTGATATCCGCCACATCTAGAAGCTAAGAAGCCTAAAAAGAAGTCTGAATTGCTAGATGATTAAATGGTTTTCTTTTATAGGCCTCTTTGGCGGGGCTGGAAGATCTCCTGCGTTGATACGAGAAAACTGACCTTGTGATGGCTCAGATGGTGGCGGGCTGAATCACGTGAACTCCTGAGGTGAGCTGAGTCGAAATATTTTCGAGTCAAATTTCAAGCCGATTCCTGAATTTCCAATACTGCCTGTCTTTCTTGAGACTAGCAAGTTTGAAAAAGCGACTTGACGGTGGTTTGATGGTGATTTGACAGCGATGGCCCCGAGATAAGGGTAACCAATATTATAGTAAGCGATGTGGCGAGACGCTCGTGAGATGACGGGCGCTTAATGAACGTGTTTCTGCGGAGTTTAGGCAGCCTCTTGGCAGAAACGCTTGGTTGGTATTCGACCAGCCCTGACCGAAACGCCGTGAGATGTTGCAAAAAATAATTAGTTATTCGATGTTGTGCCAGAGAGCCACGTTTCGTAAACAAAGGGCATTCCACTGCCAGAATGCGGCTACAATTACGATATGAATGGCTAAAAGGAGAAGCGATCCGCGAAAGCGAAAATGGAGGCCACCGTAGGTCAGGCTGACAAAAGCAAAATCCAAAGCCGCAAGGCAAAGAAGCGGATATGCTATCCATGGGTTGGCGGCGAGGGGATAACATGGGCTTAAAACTGATATTACTTTTATGCAGAATAAAGAGATCTTAGCAACTCCGAATACTATTGGATTAGCGAGGATTTGATGAAATCGCAACATTCCTGCTGGAGGTGGAGGTAGCATTAAACGAGGCGTTTGCGGGGTTGCGTGATTTGGCTTTGGCTTCGTTTCGATCTTACGCGTACGGAGGATTACTGAGGAGTCTGGCGGCGTTGGTGTACGTCCGTTTGTTGTCGGAGCGGGAGAGTGGATAGGTGGACTGGGTGTACGAGAAGAGTCCAGGGACGCCGACTTAAGCATCGAAGGGCCTGGCCGGACATAATTGGCGGCTGACTTTTTCCTTGAATGCTTACTAGGAGCAGGTGAAGGTGTATCAGCCCGGGATATTCGGGATCCAAGTTCCTCGAGGCCGGATGGACCTGCAAATCCTCCAATTTCATCGAACATGGACGGAGATTTCAATACCTGTAATATCTCCTCCGTTCCCGGCCGCTCAGCAGGATCCAACGAAAGTAAATGTTTCAGTGATTTGTAAAGCTTATCGGGAAGATCGTCTGGGACGCGTCGTTCATCATTGAATCCGACCCAGGTAGCTATTTCTTCTCGAAGCTGGTCCAAATCTTCATTATCTTCATCAATGCCGTCTGCATTGCGGTAGGGTAATCTTCCAAAGCACATGAAATACACGATCATGCCAAGTGAGAATATGTCTGATTTTGTGGAGAAATTACCTAGCGGCCCACCCAGAGACTCTCGCCGAAGCACCTCTGGGGCACAATAAGAGATGGTTCCTGTTGCTCCAGTGGATTTTCGAACAACGTTAGCGACTTGGACTTCTCCAAAGTCGCTTACAAGCACTCGCATCTTCTGCCCTGTGTTATGTAGGAGGCAGTTGCTAGGCTTAAGGTCGCGATGTATGTATCCATTCGTGTGAAGGTGGTTAAGACCTGAGGTGATATCTTTGAAAAACGTAAGGATTTCCTTGAAATGTATACGACGCGGCCCATTCAGTTCCTGTGGTTCTTCAAGTTGGCCCTTTGATCGTCGGCGTAAGCGTTCTTTCAACTGCTCCTTGGTCATGGACGTCTTCGCTGAATCTAGAATGTAATGGTGGAGGTCCCCAGCGTTGCAGTATTGCTGTAGAATAAATGCACAGGGAACGCTAGGACCGAAAGTTGAGATTTGATAATCCTCCAGCCAGACATGTCGGTACGACACCAAATTCTGGTGTGATAGATTTTGGAGTAGTTGAACCTCGATCAGCACCTTTTCCAGCCATTCATGGTCGTCGCCCACGGGTACACGTTTACAGGCGAACTGACCAAGCGGCACACCATCTAAAACATGTCTGACCAGTAGCACCACACCTTTCCCACCTCTGCCTAGCTCGCGCTCTTCTACAAAGAAAGTTTTGAAGTAGTTCGGGCTGAATGCTCTTGCTGATATGCCATGAGACTTGGGTGGTGATGCTGGGGTACTTCCAACAAACTCAGCCCCAGCAGGAGTGTGAAGGGTATCATTAGAGCTCCGTAGGGGTATTTGTCCAATGCGTTTGTGAGGTGATGGTGGACGTGAAGGTTCCGATGACCCAGGCTGACTGCGACGAAGCATGCGGAAGTATGCCGGATTTACAAACCCCGTCTCATTACTTGCACCTGACCCCTGCTCTTCTTCGTCCGAATCTTGTGGGTCTTCGTGAAGGGGTCGGTGGCAGTATGGGCAGTCGGCGATTTCGACATCGGTCGAATGGGAGACGTCTCGTAGCGAAAGCTGTTTAGACCGCTGATCGAAGACAACGACGGCAGAACCATGGCGTCTGTGGATGAGACGAAATTAGCAAGGCTCCGACTGCATAGGGAGTTCTCGGGCAAAAGGCGTGCGATAACTGACAGAACGACTTCTCGGGATTCGGCGGGAAGGTAAGGAACAAGTGACATGCTGCGTTGAGGTTCGTCGGCCATAGCTAGATCGCGTCAAGTGGGTCGAGACAGAGATGGCAGGAAAGTCGTGTAATGGACTTTCTCCTCATGGTGGTACGGTCGGTTGCGCCCAGCATGTCTAGGCTGGCCTGCTGGTCACTGGTTTAGACCGCTTGTTTTGTTGTGATGCAACGTGTGAAGTACAGTAATGAGGCAGGGCCATCGCTTCTGTAAAGCCCAGGGTGCCAGATCTCTCCGTCACCACCCGTCATTGTGCATTTTTGCAGCCTTAATTTTGAGTGGCCTGTATTAAATATCAAAAAGCCGAACATTAATTAGAATGCACGGGGAGTTATTTGTGCAATTGTTCATTCTAATAAATTCCAAACGTAAATTAGGAGTCTTCCTCGCATATTCCCAGGAAGGCATAGATATAAATGCAACTAATTTCTCAATAGTACCCATTTCGCTCGCGCCAACTCCTTGATAATGCTCTGCCCATATGTAGGATATTGCATGTCATGCAGCCAAGATCTCAATCATCATCCAGCTCCTCGAAGCGCCCCTCTTCAACAGCCTGCTCAACCGGGTTCTTCACATTCACCACCCCGGTTTTCTTCAGCCTGCAAACAAGTTAGTGGGGGAAATAGGCCGAAATGAGATGTAGACAAACCGTTCGAAAAGCACAAAGAGCCTTTCCGCTTCTCTTTCCTTTTCCTCCTGCGTCATCTTCGGGCCAGTGTCTTCAGGCTCGGCGTCCAATCTTTGGCCCGTGATTGGGTTAACACGTTTGGAACTGTCTTCTCCTTCTTCGCCTTTGGCATTAGTACTAAATGCCTCCATCGCACTTTCAGGTACCGCGATATTATGGCTTAGAAGGAAACCAGAAGCAAATCCATAACCGACATTGTGAACGAATTTGGCCGCATCCTTCCCCGAAAGCTCGAACATCATCGAAGATATTGATCCTCTGAGATTGGGAGTTAAAGCGGATGTAGACAGCCTCAAAAGTCGGGCGGACAGAGTATCGGACTTTCCAAGTGGACGATTCCTTTCATCGTCTGTAGGTAACAAAAGCCATTCCATGTACTTTTTGACGCTGTCTGGCGCGATTTCATAGACTCGCCGTATAAGAGTGAGAACTGGCGCAGCGGCTTGATCAAGCTCACCCTCAGGATAGGCAACTATAGCATTGTCAAGGATGTTGATCAGGTGTTCGGCGTTGCATTTTTGGTCGAACTTTGGGAAAACCGCATTCAGTCCAAAGTGTGACTGTTTCTTGTCTTCCAAGTCTAAGTTGAGTAGTGCGTTGACAAGATACTTGATGGGCGGTTGAAGGGGTGGATTGGGTATCTTCGACCTAAAAAGAATCTTGAATATGTGTGGTATGGACTTGGAGAACTGGTCTGCAAGATCAGGGTAAAAATGAGTGATGTTGAACATAAGCTTAAGAATTTCGGAGAGTGCCATTGTATCCATCGGTTGGGTTTGGGATGCTCTGCGACTTGACTTTGAGTAGCGCTTTGAATGACGCGCGATAGCCTGAAATACAGTCTTTAGCGTACGGAAATTTCCCAAGAGCCTCAGAGTCTACCTGGTTAATGCTTTCTGCTAGCTGGTGATCTGCCACGAGCTTCTCGTAATCTAGATTTGTATCGTAAGTCATAAGGAAAAGTATTCTAGAAATGAGAAATTCATCGTCTCTGTTGTCGTTCTGTGTGCAGAGATTAGGCTAGGCACAACTTCAAGCCAGAATGACTATCTTGCCTTCAGCCGTTCCGCAGCTTTGTCTCCATAGCCCAAGTCTACAAGTATTTGGCGGGTTTTTGGCTGCAACAACAATGCGTTTGCTAAGCAGCGAAGCGCCTCTCGAGAAGTCACCGATGAAGTGCTCTCGAAGCCGTATCGTGCTAGGGTCTCGATTCCCTATTGCCATGCTCCTCAGTATCACCGCCAACGCGCATTATGCATCGCTTTACATACATCCTTTGTGAATAGGGGGTCGGCATTTTCTACAACGCGTCCATGGACCTTGAGCTCTTCCAAGATCGAGTTTCGCTCTAGTGTATTTTCATCAGCCGCCAAATCTTCGCCTTCGCACATAGCATTTATGTGCGCATAGAAAAAGTATGGTGATTCTTACGATGAGGGAGGAGATTGGTTTCTTTGAGGTCGACGGTTAGTTTTGCTAGGAGTGCGGTGACTTCGTCAAGCTTCTCTGAAACGGAGTCAGTATTGACACTACATGACGAAGGGATGGCGGGCAGAATGGCATACTTTGGCTGCTGCTTGGCTGGGCGGCGGTGACTTGAGCGGTCGAGGCCATGCTAACATTGAGTTGGTGGAGGAAGAAGAGTGGACTGCGAGGCCGAGACGCGGCATCCACGGCAAGTTCGAAGGGCTTAGGGAGGATGCGTCCAGGATGGTGGGAGAAAGCCGGCCCCGCATCGTTGTAGGTTGAAAGGGCATTATAGTATCATCGATTATTGCTAGTGGCTGATCTCTTCCGAGACCATGTGCTTTCAGAGGATGAGACGGATCTATCATCAGGACATTTAAGCCGTCACATTAATTGGGAGAGGGCGTTGGCAGGACATGTGGATAGACGCATGTCACTGTCATGTGCATGTCCACTTGAACCTTGATTTCGGTCCCAGCGTCGAAGCCATCACCTCGAGGCTGCCTTCTTCATCGCTGGTACTGTGACCGACGAGTGGGCCTGCGAATCTCTTGCGTGCAAGGGTGGCTCGAATAACGAATTGCGATGGTGTATTCTGGTGCATTTACGGTGCATTTGTGATGCATTTGCAGGGAAGGGGATAGAGCCACCCAGTCAAACGATACGGCGCGAAAAATGCCCTGGACTGACTGGCGGCCAAGGAAAATCAGCGTGCCTAGGTAGGTACTGGCCTGCCTACGGTACCCCGGATTCTAGAGGAGCGGGAGCGCTTGCAGCTGACTTGAGCGCCCGGCGTGCCCAGGTGCCGCGAACGCCCGTCACTCCCAACGCTCTCTCTCGCTTCTCTCGCTTCTCCCGCTCGCGTCGCGTCCCAGCTTGGACGTGGGACCGCGATTTCCACTCTAACCAGCCCTGTCAATTTCACCTCTTCACTCTACCTGGGTACCACCTCCGACTCCACCTCTGCCCGCATAGTCACCAACTCTCGATAATGCCATGACTCTTGCCGCCTCTTTGTCTTTGTGTCTTTTTAGCTTCCTTTCCTTCGTCTGTCCACCCTTCCATTCAGCATAGCCATGGTGTTCTCTTCTACCTTGCTCGAAACTTTTGCTTCCCGTCCACCTACTCCTCCGCGCGATGTCAATCGAGATATCGCTGATGCCCTCGATTTCCTCGACGAATCCTTTGTCACATCTCAAGTGCTCAAGAGGCCAATAGAGCGAAAACTCTTTGTCAGCACTCCTCCCGAACAGTCACCGTCCTCTTCGGCAGAACCGCCTCTCAAGGCCACTAGGAAGAGGAGAAAGCGCGTTGATTTCGACTTCTCATCATGTACTGATGACCAGACCCAAAAAGACTCGGGCCATTGGACTACCAAATCCACACTGAGACCACTCCCTCAAACGCGGATTCCGGTGACGCTAAAATCAATCCTCAAGGCATACGACCCATCGACAACCTTCAACCAAACTTCGGCCACCGAATCCACCCACCCAGGACCTATATCGGCGCACAATTTTGAGACTTTCGCAGAGATGCTCGAGTCAGTCACTCAGCAGCTTGCCAAAGAGGCAAGGCAAGCGCGACTGGATGCATATATCTGCCTAATGGGCACATTGAAAGCGTATGACAGCATCCCAGATACCAAGGCTCTAGTGTCAAAAACTGGATTGCTCTCACAGTTCATTCGACGGGACATGACTGCACTGAATAGTGTAAATGCCCTCGACTCCGTCCTCATAACCCAAGCCCTCAAGCTTTTGATGGCTTTAGTACGGATACCCAGTGTAGTAGAAGTGATGGATCCTGAGTTTTGTTCATTCGTTATTGATCGTTCGACTGATATTGCGGAAGACTCGAAGGCGCCGAAATCTGTCGTCAACACTCACCTCTGCTTTCTAATGCAGCAGAGTTTCGGTACGAGGGTAATGACTGCTGCGCGTGCTGAAAGAATTGTGGACGCAATCCATGATATCACCGATCGTGTTAAAGGCAACGGTGTCTACGCATACAGACTGCTTGTGTACCGAAAACTCATTGGACAGGCTCCTAATGTGATGATATCGAAAATCCGTCAGTGGTTCGAACACGTGTTTCACGCCATGCTAAGCAGCCAGAAAGACACAAGGCAGCACGGCATCGATATCGCAAGACTGGCTGGTATGGAGTTTGGGACGAACAGTCAAGCGTCAAAAGCGGTATTAGATTTTCTGAATACTTCTGTCGTTGCAGGTGGATCTATGGCGAGCTACCTTGTGGATCGTCTCATGAAGATGCTCGATAAGAAGGAAGAAGCCCCTCCAAGTCCACAAATTTGGGGAGCAATCACTCTATTTCTTCGGCCTGCACTGCGTAACTCGGATCGTGAGCGCTGGCGGCCTCTTCGGTCTTGGCTTACCATCTTTGAAAGATTCCTCAACTCAAATTCGCAGGTCAAATACCATGCCAATATTGCTTTCAATAGTCTCGTGTTTGTCGTCAATCCTGATCGTTCGACCACACCAGCGATGGCAAATCTTCTACGGAATATACCTCAAGGTCAGCTGGAGCTTAGGAGCAGATGTTCAACTCAAGAAAGCCAGATAGCCATTGCTAGCTACTATACCCTTCTTTACTACTCCCTCCGTCCTTCTGCATCCGAAGAAGAGCTTCGACGCTACTGGAACGAATTCGTATATACAATCTGGTCTAGCCTGATTTCATCTTCTACGAAGAATGCTAATGCAGGTTGCCGAGTCTTATCAGCTTTGTTTGGAGCTAACCCGCCAAGGATATGGAACGAACAGAGGGCTCTTCAATCCCAACCCATCAGGCTTGAAGAATTACCAAGGCTTGACCCCAAGTGGATGCGAAAGCACGTTGCTTTAGTTCTGGAAACTGTTGATCTCTGTCTGGGTGCCGCATCGTGGACTTCTTGTCCTTCGGGAGAGGACGCGGTCAAGACGATGTGGTCTTGCTTGATGAATTCAATAGCAGAAGCCGGCAGTAAAGAGGTTAAAGCATCGATGGAACTCAAAGACGCGATTGCGCATATTGTAAATTTCCTCCACAAGGTCTGGTCTAATCACACCTCGTCACATGCTACGCAAGAGCGACAGGAAGATGAATGGGCGGAGAAGTTTGGGTTCCTGGTTGAGACAGCAATGCAGAAATTGGGAGCATTCAATTTCGCTGATAAGTTCCTAACGAGAAATAGCGAGGCGGATGACTTTGAAGTTGCGCCTACTCCCTCCCATCGATCCAGAAATAACGGAGGCCTGCAATCTCCTGTTTTGGATCTAGTGGATTTGCTATCAAATCAGTCTGAAGGTAAATTGCCTGATTCAAGTCGCCTTGCTTTGGTCAAAACTGTGGTCGAACCTTGTTGGAAATCAAGAAATACTACTTTGCTAAAACTGGAGCTTCTCAAAGAATGCTCGGTTATTGCACGAATAACACCAGATGCTGGTTTGGCATCAAAGGTATGGGAGAGCATTGCGCAGCTCACCGAGGCGACGCTCAATGAGGGTGCAGAACAGGCCGTAGAACGTCAATCACGTCAGTTTGGAGAAGAATGTGGAGAAATTGTCAAGATTCTCGCACATGGTATTCGTTATTCGAGCCCACGAAGCGTGAATGTGGCCAAGGACTTATTAACCACCTTCATAGCGAAGGTGCGGCAGCAAGCTGGGGATGGAGCAACCATACTTGCCATCATAGAGCCGCTATCCGAAGCAATTCGCGTAGAAGCCTGGGAGCAGAGTGTCAACATAGCACTGGTCTATGCTGCTACCTTACTCAACAATTTGCCACAGACTATCAACCGCCGCCAACTCGAGCACGGAAGGAAAGCTCTATGGAGCGCATCTCCTATTCCTCCACGTGCTCAAGATTTCGACCCTTATAACCATCTCTACAAAGGCATCGTTGCGCTTTCAACATCATGTTACGAGAATTTTGACTTTATTGAAAATCTCAATCTCAAGGAGTTTATCTCTTCATTAGCTCGATCGATCCAAAACTGTCCAATCTCTCTCTTAGGACTTTACCTTCGAAAGATACAGAATGGAATTGCTTTTTGGATTGAAGATTCGGAATGCAAGCTTCAAACAAAGGAAAAACGTACACAAGACTTGTATCATGAGGTATGCGCCAACTCTTCCGTTTGTCTAGATATGGTTAACGCTTTTTAGGTTTTGGCACTATGGCAAACAATCAGTGCAGCTGTTGAGCGACTTCCTCGAAATGACAGCTCTCTGCTCGTTGCTCTCGAGGTCATGATTGCAGCTGGGTTTTCCAGCCGTCGTCGTGGGATGGTCAATGTCTCCATTGAGACCTGGAACTGCACATTCGGAGTAAATGACAAGTTAGAATATCCACCGAAGATCAAACTTGCCTTGAAACGAATACGTCCATTTGTTGACTTACGTCTACCGACATTTCCTGAAGGTGACGATGCTCAGGTAAATATCTTGTGTCTGGGTAGTCTACGCTCAATACTAACATTTAGTTAGGGCATTGCGGCTGACTTCTACGATTCTGAAAATGACGACGAGCTTACTCCGAAGCAAGCTACGATTGTTGGCACGGCTGCCTCACCTTTGCCGACTCTCAAAGTTGCTTCTCTGCATTCGTCTTCTGCTAAATCCACGCCACTGAGGAGGAGCAGCAGGACTCCCCTAAAGCAGATTTCAAAAACTCGATTGCGACACGACAACTCACAAATTCATTTTGAAGCCATCGAATCTTCTCCACTCAATTCCGTTGAACAAGAATCCCAAGTTTTAACAGATCGACAAAAAGAGATGTTTGAAAAGCAGCAAGCTACTGCTGCTATGTTTCCAGATATTCGATCTAGTCCAGTCACACAGCCGGCTATACGCACCTCGGATATACCGCAATTGAACTTAACATCTGACGCTAGCAATATTGATGAGCCATTGGATGAGGGCTTAAGAACACCTTTAACTGCTCTTCCATCTCTTGAGCCCATAGATTATTACCTTGGATCCTCACCAACACCTCGGGCAAGAACAAGAAGCCAGCATAGGTTGAATAATGACAGAATGCTAGCAGCACCAACCAACGTGCGACCCATTCATTCAGCACTACAACCGGCAGATATTCCATCGTCGCCCCCGGATCTCGAGGAAACCTATGACGACGCCGATTTTAGTGTTCTCAACGCTGACGTGCACGTACAAGTGGAAGATTCTGCTCCAAACAGCTTCGAACGCCCTCAGGTCGACGAAGACGATAGACTACCTCAAGATATTGTCGAGGCCACAGACCACGAGGAGCTCGTGGACGACCCAGAAGGCCTCTGCGACGACCTATCAGAAGACATGGATCTCGCCGCCGTACTCAACGGAGACGACCAGTCCACACCCGACGCCACCCCAGTCGACGAGCCTTGGTCGGAACTCCCGAGCTCGACAGCCGACCTAGAGCTGAGCGCGCAAATCGCCGCGGAAATGACCGCGCACCTCAAGCGGCCCGAGCCCGAAGCCGATGAAGACGACCAGTCTCCCCTGCGCCAGGGCCAGACGGCATCGCAACAAGCCCCGAGCGACGCCTTCTCGGACTCCCTCTCCTCCATCTTCTCCTCCACCTCCAGCGCCGACGTCTTCGTCGACGCCT